>JBBKCR010065790.1:0-10271 GCA_037577295.1 Ladigesia roloffi | reverse complement strand
TACAGATACAGATAATTCATCTGGTTAACAGATACAGATACAGATACAGATAATGCTGTACTCGCTCATCCCTACTTTTTAAATAATTTAACATAATTCAGAAAGTTTCAGGTTTCTGTGAACAGTGACGGAAACAATCTGATCATACTTTGAACAAAAACTGGTCAGCACTGTTCCTCCGATTTTATTCCTCTACTGACAGACACATGTTGAAGTCTTATTTGAATTTTCTCAAATTATGGAAGTTTCTGCTGCAGCATTTTAGTGATCAAAAAGTTACTGAAAACACAATGCTTTTCAGAAGTGAAAATTAGAGACAAATAAAGTAACTTGTATTTTGTACAAAAAAGTGAATTTTCTGTGTGCATGAAACCTTTACCAGATGGGTATGGTATAGAGACATTACATCAGTAATTTAAATGGTTACATTATTAAATAATACTATACTCCTAAGATTCCCCTTTATTGGTATTTTCTAAATAATATAGATTTTTTTTTACTTAAGAAGCAAAGGGTTCCCCCCCTCAACAGCCTGGATCTAATCATACAAAATTTCTTGCTGCCTGATTGATTTTGGTCCTTTTTTAGGGTGTAATTTTACTACACCTGCTTTTATTAAGCTCAAGCATCCCCATTCCCCCACCCACGTTCCTGCTAGCCTGCATTCACAGTAAAGTTAAAGTTCAGGACACAACCATGCTTATATCATCAGATTGCGAACTGCTTAAACATGTAAAGTAGAGTTGGGCCTGATCTGATATGATATTTGTATGCCGATATAGCCATAAATATGATATCGGCCGGACAACCCCGATCTCTATACGCGGACCTTAAACTCGATATTGTGTATTACTCGATGCGGCAGAAGCAGGCGCTCATTGACATTTTCCAAAAACACAACGAATTTAGAGCAGACAAACCAAAGCAAAGAAGACTATCAGAGAAGACTTAGCTTTCCCCCAATCCCTCTTTGGGGTTCTGTCATGCGTGTCTTTTTTGGTTGTTTCGCCCTCTCCCCAGCTCTCTATCTCTCAAAACATGACAAAGCTAAAGCTGGGCATCTCGGCCGGTCCACATTAAATACAGAAGTGGTGAGATTACACTGCCTTGCCAGGTGTCTGAATTCACATTATTTAAAATGTACAACTTTTGTACTTTTTTACAGTTGTTGCTGCTGAAAGAACATAATACTTGAACTTTTTAAATGATAGTTGTGTTTTTATATTTATAGCTGTTGCTGCTACTTTTTTACTTATTTTTGAAATGCCTTTGAATTCAGTTTGTGTATATATTTGGCTCCTCTAATAAGAGCTTAGTAGTTTGTTTATATTGCGAATATAACAACAAACGTGAATCCACTGTGTACTCGTATGCAAATTTATTTGCAACATCTTTGTTACAGTGTGTTTTTGGCGCCAGTACCGGTCCGCAGCCACTGGGGGACCCCTGCTTTAGTGTCTACGGGCATCAAGAGTGTTGCAAATTTTACCAGGGGTGGCACATGCCTGTCAGCCAAATTCACCCTTTACTAGTTATATTTGGATCCTATGTCGCTTTGCTGCCATGTTTTTTTAAACGAACTTTCACATTTGAGCTCTGTGCTCAGGAAAGTTTTGTGGGCACACATGAGGCATGCGCCCAGCTGAAATGTGCCCAGGACTATAATCTCTTCAAGTGCGTTTGGGCACAATAAGAACGCTATCAAGTAGTGACCACAGTAATGCGAACTGGACTTTTGGGTTTAAAATGTACTCCAGGCATGGTAGTTTAAGTTCACCTTAAATTAAACTTTTTCGTGCATTACCTTAAGAGATGGGCATAAACACTTCCTCTTGCGACACCTTACAGGCCTTCTGGAATCAGGGTTCAGCTGTCCGTTCCTGCAGCTGGCACATGTCCCACAATCTTTGGTCAGCTGACAGGCTCGGCAAAACCCGCATGGTAGCCACTGCATTTAACAGTGATGAAAAGTCAGTCTTTTTTATTTTTATTTTATTTATTTAAAATGAACTAGTGCAAACCCCACCTACCTACCTTTCTAAAGACAATATTGCGGTTATCCTTTGCTAGAAAGAGAAAAAACAAAAACAAACCAAAATGTATTTCTCATTTAATATATTTAATATATTTCTCACTTCATTTATCAACACCAAAAAAAAACTAAATAAATGTAGGTGTGTGGCAACAGCACACAGCACCATATACAATACATATACCTGCTTAAATTTATGCTATACCTGCTATAAATGTAATAAATGACTCTCATAACCAATGAACCATGGCCTTACCACCTATTTTATTTATTCATATTTTTATTTATTACATTTACTTACTTGCATTGCAAGCTTTGCTGCATTTCCCACACATGGTCTGTCCCACTATCCCTGTGAATGAGTTTCTACATCTTACACAGATGCTAAAAGAACAGAGATGCAAAGGAAATTAGAATTAATTTATATTGCAACTACAACATTTACTACTTAATATTTAGACATGAAAATATTCTAAAAATGTTTACCTTATTTCTCATGTGAACATGTTAAACTGTTTTTATCTTTAACTATGTTAAAAAGTTTTACTTTTGTATACACATACAATAAATGTAGCTACACAAAAAAGGGGGTAAATAAGCAAATCATACCCAAGGAAGGTATTAGGTGGGATGGGTGTTGGGTGATTTTTAGAGTGAATGGGCACGTCTGAAGTTTTTGAGGGAAGCCCTCCATTAGAGGGTCCGTTCTGGCTGGTGGGGGTGGTGGAGGGGGTAATGAGGGTCAGACTGTGGTCATCATTGGATTTGGCCGGACTGACAGTGCCATCTTTTTGTCTTGAAGGTGGACTGAGTCTGTTCTGAGCAGAGTTACTGAGGTTAAACATGGGGCCTGGACTATAAGTGCGGTCAGCAGCATCTGCTGATTCGTTCTGAAAACTTGATTCTGAAGAAAATCCACAATCAGCTGGGGAGGAACGACCAATCCTACGTTTCTGTGGGAGGGAAGGAGGAACAATGACTCAGTCAAAAGCAGATTCTCTGTGGCATAAATCTCCATTACTGAAATTATTTTAAAATTTTCAAAAGATTCCATGCAGACACTGGCATCAGCTTACAATTAAATTTACGATCATCCTACTGGTACAACTAACAAACTATCTTCATAATACACTAAATTTACAAATGTGACAGGATGAACAGTGAAGATATGGAAAATTTGGAATACACTACTGTGCAAAAGTTTTTAAGCATCCCTTATTTCTTCATATTTTGCTTTCAAATAGTGAGGTTTTCTTGTATTTAAATATAGTCTTAATGTACAGTTCCCCAGGTTTCCTGAAGAACTTTCATAGCCTCTTAATTGCAGTGCCTAAACCTGACTAGTTTTAGAGGAATATTTATTGTTTGTTAAGCAACACTGTGAATTATGTACAAATTATTTAAACAGAGCAAAGCACATCTAACTTAAGCCCTGAACCAGTAAAGAAATTGGAGCAAATGATTCCAGATGGTCAGGCAGTAATCAGTACACTCGTTAAATGGTTGGAAAACCTTCATCAAAGCACATGATTTGATTCTTCTCTTACCCTTGGGCCTCTTTTTGGAGGTTCGCCATCAAAAAACTTCCCCATTCTGAAGTCAAAGTTTGTAAGGTCGATTGAATTTTTAGTGATTTTCAGCAACTCAATCTTACTTCGGACTCTTACACCTTTGGGGCTGCAAACACATACCGGGCAAACAAAATTAGACAAATTAACTGTAAATAACCAAGCTTAGGTGTTCAGAGATTCCCAAAAATTTTACTGGAAAAATAAACAAGCAAGACTTAACATGTAATGGAATTCATATATACTGGTTTCTTAAATGACCAGGCAATAAGAGACAGTTATTTAACAGGGTAAGTATGACAGTCCTGCTACAAAACTACCTCATGTAGTATGTATCAATCTGCCCCATGCTCATGCCAGAGCGGCGCAAAACCACTCTACGTTTCCAGCCTTCACCCAGTACAGGCCAGTCCTCCCAGTCTTCATCTCCAACTCGCCGTCGTGACTTCCTTGCCTTTCTAATGAACAGACAGCATAGAGATTTTATAAGATCAAGAACAGAAAGTAAACAATATAATGTTAGTTCTATAGCTAGATTTTTTAAAAATGCACCCATCTTTCCAGTCTACAGTTATGAGATGATTTAGGAGTGCAGTTTAAGCTGTGCTAACAAATGGGGTATCTGTTTCTATTATCTCCAACAGCCTTGTATCTTGAATGTCAAACTAATAAAGGCATCTTTAAGCATTGGGTAATTGGGTTATATGGTAAGAAAGTTTTGGGTTCTAATCCCAGAACTGCCATTGGTACCACTGTGGGTCCCAACACAGCCCCCCAGGCACTGTGTTCTTGGCTGCCTGCTGCTTCACTTGGGGAATGGGTTAAATACAGAGAACAATTTTGTGTTGTTGGGTGTCCATGAGTGACAAATGGGCATTTTACACTTTAAAACATACCCTCTGATTCCAGCTCGTGTGTGGTTCCACTCACTGCCTGCCACACTCCCACTGCGTTCACTCCCAGCCAGACTTTCCATATCACAACTCTGAATGTCTTCATCAGCACAGTCCTCTTCTAGAGGCTCAAACCAGTCAGCTGGGGGTTCATCTGCACCTTTTACAGGCTCACTACCGGTTTCATTCAAGGTTTGTGTAGTACCAAGCCCCGAACTGTTCATTTCGGTTTCCTGGGTGGTTGATAAGCTTTTCTTGTTCTCACTGACAACATTAGAAATTTCCTTCTCAATCCTCAGGGTCATAGAGGGTCCCTCTTCCCCCGTTCCCTCTTTCTCCATGGTCCTTGTACTACTTGAAAGAGATCATGTCAGCCAACAACAAAACCCTCGTACCTACAGTGTTCAGGTTTGTGTGAATATAATTATAAATATTACATATACATACATATATATATATACACATACATATACACACACACACACATACATATACATACATACACACACACACACACATATAGATAGATAGATAGATAGATAGATAGATAGATAGATAGATAGATAGATAGATAGATAGATAGATAGATAGATAGATATCAATTATGCACTTACATACATATATTTATATAAACAGAGGTGTATATTTGCATACACACGTCTACGTTTCAATTGATATATTCGTATAGTGTACTTTTTATATGTTATACTGCTGTTGTGTAAATTTTGCTGTTCTTACCTATGTACTGACCATTTGACTGCCATAAAAAATAATTTCCCACTTATGGGTTTAATTAAATATATCGTATATTTTGTCCTTCCTTCTCATAGGCTAACAATCCATAATCGTTAACACAGCTATGTGTGTATGTGATCTGCATGGTATCCTAACATTAAAGAGGAAAGGTTCCAGTGCAGGTCGATAGGTTAACATAATTTCCAAGTTAAACTTGGGGATAAAAAACATGGTCACTATAGAGTACTGTTTTTAATTACTAAGGGGCACAAACGTGACCTGATAGTGCTTGAGGCACATCTAACTATTGGAAAACGTTACTGTGTTTCAGATTATTTAGAGCAATTTTGCATCAGTAGTTAAATATACTGAGTTTAAGGCATAAATATATGTCTTATTTTCAGCTGTAAACTGTTGAGCTGCCCTTAGCTAACTACCCAACACGCTATCATGCTAATGCTTCTAAAGCACATTTCAAGCGAACAAGAACAAGAAACTCCACAATTTCGCATTCCGAGTACCTGCAGTAAATTATTTCAACCTCTCACCTTTTAATGTATACGTTTTTCGAGTCGAAAGTGATTAATTTTACTAGTTGGCGCCTCTCCCTCGTCCATGGTCAGATTGCTAACATAGCTTGCCTAGCTTACCAAGCTAACACTGGGGTACATCTCAACAAGTTTAGTGTTTACCCTATGTAAGCACTAAAACTAGGGTAGGGGTCAAACCCAGGTGACTTCGCTTGAAATAGTTGTTTTCGGTTTCATAGTATAAACATTGCGACGCCGAGTTTAATGATACGTTGACCAACGTGTAGGAGTAAAAAGAAAACAGCTTTAATTAATAAAATTGCGAACTGTAGTGCTTAGTGCGCATATGCCAGCGAAATAGAACGGACCACAGAGCGCAATTCGCTGGTTCCGAGCAAAGCAAAAACCAAAGCAAAAGTTGTTGAAAACTGCTGTGCTCTTTGTGCTTATACTGTCTACACGCCTTGATGTGACTCTTCACTTTTCTAAGAGTACACTTCCCACATGTCTTCTTTTAATATGTCCTAAACTAATTAATATTCCTATTCCAAAGACTTACTTTCCAAGGAACGGAAGCTCTTGTCTAAACGCGGTCAAAGACCGAACCACGTGATTAAAGTTCATTGCCGATTTCAGAATTTAAAACATTAATTTCCCCTTAAACTGCTGTGCTGGTCAGAGGACCTGATAACCAGAGCAAAAGCCCCTCAACACAGCAGTCACTTTTGGAGTTTAGGGCACAATATAAACATTCTAAATCTATATAAAAAATTCTAAATCTTATATACAGTAATAACAGAATTGAAGTGTTGATGTGAGTGTCCATAAAGTGCAGTTGCTCTGATCTGTGAGTGCTCTGTGGTGACGTAAAGACGCAAAATCTTTCTGATCTCATTTGTTGCTGTGGTTCCTGTGGTTCCTTGCTTCCTTGCTTACACGTTTTTTTTTATTTCTCTTGCTGAAGTAATTACTCTAGTTCTGCCGTTTCAACTTCTCACTTGTTTTTTTAATCATTTTTTCTTCCCCTGTACAGTCTAAAACAGAAAATAGATTCACAACCAGGTAAGTTCATAAACAACTACACAGATATGCCTACAATCTCCCTCTTACGCTCACACGCACGCACACGCAAACATACACGTTCCCTAACATGAACGTAAACAACTTATGACACCGAAACTTTTGCGATTTGTAAGGGGTGGGGATTAGTACTGTGTTAGGTTTCTTATTTTTATTTTGCCGAGGATTGCTGCGACGTTCTATGGCCAACCTACTGTTGAGGAGTGTGAACAATGGAAAAATAGAAGAAATAGACGTTCTGCTGCTGATCTGCTGCTGTTTTTGCCATCATTCACACTAAAAGTATTGACAAGTGTCATTTTGATAAGTAAATGGTAAAATTAACATGAACTTGAAAGAAATACTGAACATTTTAGAATCTCATGAGAATGAGAGGCAAGATCACAGTAACTTTCATTAAAAATGTCCTCAAGTTTTGTAGTTGCTAATGCAAACCACTGCCATTTACAAAATGTCATAGGTATACATAATAATTGCAAAGATATTCATCCCTGTAACGGTCATTCAACCACATAACACTGAAAAATATGACGGGGTTGACTGTGATGGGGTGGAAGATTTTGTCGGAATCTGATGCCAATTCTTAAAGCTAGCAGTTTCACAGCATTATTAGGTTTGGATATTGTTCTATTTTATAGCTATAAAATGTAATTTTTGACAAAACCTTCTAAAGCATGAGTTTCCCCCTCAACATTGTTGAATGCCTAAGCTTGATGGAAACTATATGTTCATAAAAACGATCAAATATTTATGAGAATTGAGAGTTTACCAATTGTCACGCCATGCTGTTCAAGAGACATTGAGGATTCCACCTCCTCATGAATTATTTCAGAGGATTAAACCATTATTTTATTAAATGGGGTGGCGTTGGTTTCATTGCAGGGTCAAATTAAAGGGGACAAATTAGGAAAAACTCACTTTTTGCATCCTTTTGTATTTCCATTTGGTTTTCTACAGCTCCTATACACACTCCATGCATGCAAAAACACCTATGTTTTCTGGGAATCAATTAAAAGCTTTTGGTGTCTGGAATCATATGCTTTTACAATCTGTTTGGATGCCCCATTGTGAAGTGATTGTGGGAAAATTAGCATAGAACCATTCCTCATCTCTTGAGTCCCCACCCAGTAGATTAGTTGAAGATCTGCTATTTTTGTCTGCTGGTTTAATGATACCAAGCGCTATGGCTACAGGCAAAGACAAGTCAAACAGGAAGTGTTGAGTTTATCTTGCTCTGGGATTGAACATATAGGGCTGAATAGCACCTCTATACATCTTGGGATACTGAACCTATTGAAATTTCACCAAATCTGTTGAATGACCCATGTATTTAAACAATTTACCTTTGTAACATCCTTGTTCTGCTACTTTCAAGTGGTTCTAGTTCTATGAAACAAGCTTCCCACAAGATTTCTGCAGAAAACTGTCCATCAACACAATGAATACAATTGCAAGAATGTGATAAATGCTAATGGGAAATGATATTTTAAACTGATTCATGAGATTTTTTTTTCATTCTTTAATTTCTTCATTCACTTTCATCCTTATACCTAGACCAGCATTGTCTTTTTATATCTTCTCAGTATTCAATTTCAGATCAATGTCATATCTGTTCATTATTACTTCCTAACTAAAGTTAGGAAGAAAACTAATTCAAGTTTGTTTGACAATTTAGAGTAAGGCATGGGCATCATCACCATTCAGTTGGAGGGGGACGTCCCCCCCTGAAATTTCATAATTGTTTGTTTGGACCCCCTCATTTTTAATCATTCACCCAACGCAGTTTAATATTTTGCGAAAGAATCAATGCCACTTAATCAATAGAAGAATACACACACCACTGGATATCCAGGCAGTCTGTCACCGGACTGACGATTCACTTCATTTGCATGCGATGAGTTGGAGGAAAACCACTGGGGCTGATTTCCAGTGGTCTGACCAATGCATCCCCCTCACATTAAAAATGCTTCTAACGCCCCTGGAGTAAGGTTAAAGTAAACATGTAGTCTAGACAGTTGTGGAGTAAACAATACTTATTTGAAAGCAAAAGAAACAATTTTTTTTTTCATATGGACCCTTTAAGCAATATAAAAAAACATCACCATGACAGAAACAAACAGCATATTCAGTGAGGAGAATGTCCATTTTCCATCATGTTGTCCATTCGTTGGAATGTGTTAAATTATTTCTTAAATAAATTGGTAAAGTTACAAGTGGTGACAGATTTGGTGAACAACGATATCTACAAATTCAAGTATAAGAGTGGAGCAGAGGGTGCAGTTCGGCTATCTATCCTTGTTGCTGCGCAGGTCGGTGGTCAGCGGGTCGTGCTGAATGGTTTGGTGCAGCATTAGGGCCAGAAGCCCTGCTCTGTTTGTCATTGCTGTCCGCACATTGCGCTCCTGCTCAAATAACTCATCCAGCTTGTACCACTGATATCAAACAAAAACAAAACAAAGACCAAAACAAGTATGAATTTTTCATCTAAAATAAGGGCATCAGTATCAGTTATTTGCAAAGTTTACTTTTCCCCCTTGTAAGCTCATTACAAAATCCCTCATTAGTTGAAACTTGAGAGAGTGATATTGGTGGGTTTTTTTGTTGATGACCATCTCAAATTTTCAATTAATATTTCAGCAATTTCTTTGAAAATTAACTTTTTCTTCAAAAGAAACAATGTGTGCTAAACAGTGTTTACTAAATGCAATAAAATACATAAACCTTTCTGCAACAATACAAAAATTAAAAATGACAAAATATTTACCTCTCTCCTTGCTACCTAGTCACCTAGGCAGTTTGTTGAACAATGATGCTTTTATGCAAATATAGGGTTTAAACTAAAAGCAATGCAATCCAAAAAGAAATGCACATGGTTTCAGCTACATTTATTTGCAAGATTAACAAGCAGGGTAAAAACAGCTTTTTAAAAACACTCACAGACTATTGTCACCTAACCACACACCTACAAGTGTTTACAAAAATGTAATTCTTACTATTTAAGACGCTGGTTATGGTTACAATGCTGGT
Source organism: Ladigesia roloffi (assembly GCA_037577295.1). Classification (NCBI taxonomy): domain Eukaryota; kingdom Metazoa; phylum Chordata; class Actinopteri; order Characiformes; family Alestidae; genus Ladigesia; species Ladigesia roloffi. The sequence continues at coordinate 406 of JBBKCR010065790.1, read as the reverse complement.
TCTCCTGCACTGCTATTTGTATAAACAGAACAACAAACTCAGTGTTGGCAGGTTAGGTGTGATTTCATTTTACTGTTTATATAGGTTTGCCAGTCAGTTTGTTTTCAGTACCATGAGACAATTCAGTTACTGGTATTTGAGCTATTAAATAGCGCAAAAAAAAATTGTGTGTGTTTTCACTCACCACTCTGACACGCTCTAGGTCCACTTCTGCCCTTCTGAGTTTCTCCCAGCAGTAATGTTTATTGCATTTGCGCTTTGAAACCCTGCAGTAGTCACCCGTTGGCTCAAACACATTCCGCACTAAAGGACACCCACACACCTCATCCACTGGCACCTACACACACACACACACACACACACACACACGCACACACGCACACACACACACACACACGCACACACA
>JBBKCR010065771.1:0-10272 GCA_037577295.1 Ladigesia roloffi | reverse complement strand
GTAGTTAGTTTTCTAATCAGCAATAAATATAACAATTTCTGATCAACACATATCAACTGCATGCTTAAAATAACATATCAGTTAAAGACCTGCCCATTTCAAGACAATCTGACCAACTTCTGGGTTAAACCCCGCCCACTTCCGGGATATGCCCCGCCCAGTCCGGATAATTAATAATTTCTCTGTCCATATGCAGTAATGGTGACAGCAATAAAAATATGACCTAATATTAATTCTACAGCAAGAAATGTGCGGGTTAACTTCCTCCACATCAGCCATATTACTTCACTTGACCCGTGGCCATGGGGTTCTTCTTCATCATGAAAAAATTTGGGGGTCTCCATTCTAATGTCAACAACACGCACACACTTCCTCTCACTAATGCCACTGTTCTGCCCTTTGTTTATTGCAATAAAGAGGCTCTATGTAGTAGTTTCAGGAAAATCTGTTTTTTTTTATTCCATGAGGAAATAAGTACTAATTAAAAGGAGTTAGTTAGAAGCTACAACCTAACTTCACACGTTATTTCAAGTGGAGTTAGGCTACTGCTTAATTGTATAGCGTACACACACAAGGAGAGCAAGATAGTAAAAAGACGTTAGCAGTTAGCAAAACAACTCTATGATGGCAAGCTATGTCAACAAACACTTCTGAAACACACCTCGAAGGTGCAAGACCTAAGGAACCTGGAAAAAGAAAGCTGCAGCCGCAATTGCCCAAGTAGAAGTTTTGGAAGAAGCAGCAGAGATAGAGGCTGAAGCACATCCTAGTTGGAAAAGTCTTCCAGTTATGGTACAGAGTATACATGAATGTTTAAGTGACTATCAGAGACCAAATTATGGAGCTTGACCAACGCAATGAACCAGTCAATCTCTCAATATTTAGAGCATCTCATCATGAAGAGCCCTCCACCATCATCTAAGTACATCATTAAAGATGAGTATATTGCGAAAGACCTCTGGCCCACACCTTTCCAGCCACAACTAAGTTCTGAGGTGACGCGTGCATACCGGCCAGCCCACACCTCTACTCCAACGGCTCAGCCAGGTATAAATGGTCACCTCCAAGTTAACAGTGAGGGACTGCTGCAAGCATCAAAGAGCAATACGCCCCATCCCAAGCCAGAGCTAACATTTCCTCAATACCCCAAGACTTCTCATGCACACCCTCCAGAGTCTTCAGTGATGATGGACATGGCAAAGTACCTGGCAAGTGCTTGTGAGCACTGGCTTAACACACTTTGATGATGATCCAGAGTCCTACAGAGCATGGAAATCTATCTTCTCCAATACCATTAAGGGTTTGGACCTTACTGCAAGTGAACATTTACTCTCAAAATGGCTTGGGAAGAAATCTTCTGCATACATCAAGCGCCTATGAGCAGTTCATATTGACAACCCAAACACTGCACTCAAAATGGTCTGGGACAGGCTCGATGAATGCTACAGTGCTCCGGAAGTCATCGAAAGCAGTCTCTTTAGGAAGTTGGACAGCTTTCCTAAAATAACAAACAAGGACAATTACAGGTTAAGGGATCTTGGAGATCTATTGATGGAACTACTTTCAGCAAAGGATGATGGCTACTTGCTCGGCTTAGCATACCTGGATACCGCCTGCGGCATCAAACCCATCGTTGAAAAACTACCTGAAAGAAAAATGGATCATTCAAGGGTCAAAATATTAAGAGGATTAAAAGGTTTGTTATCCCCCTCTTTCATTTTTTACTTTCTAACAAGCCAGAACAAGAAACACTCCTAGCTTTGCTCTCTCTAGAAGCAGTGCTGTCACAGAAAAGCCCACGCCACGCAAATTTAAGAACCCCAGTCTCAGTGCATACAACCAAAGTCATTTCTGATGCCCCACAAAATGATCCAGACCCTAGAGAAGATATATCCAAGCATTGTCCCATCCATAAAAAAACACCCCTTAAAGAAATGCCATGGTTTCAGGCTAAAGGCTATTGAAGAATGAAAAACGTACTTGAAAGATCACGGTATTTGTTTCAAAAGCCCCTTGTCGACAATTATAAAATGAACATATTAGAAGAAGGAAGACCATGATTGTTCAGACCCTGTATAAGCCACATCCATCTCAAATCTCAGATCTTTGATAACAGTCATGCAGAACCGGCTCCTCCACTCTCTAAATGTAAAGAGTGCTGGTATTTGCCAATGTTTGAGGTCTATCATCCCAGGAAACCCGACCAAATCAGGGTTGTCTTCGACTCAAGCACACAATGCAATGGCATCTCGCTGGACAATGTGCTACTCATCGGACCAGACTTGAATAACAGTCTAATGGGAGTCCTCATTCCTTTCAGGAGAAAGTAAGTAGCAATCATGGCTGACATCGAACGGATGGTCCACTTTTTTGTCATGAGAGAAGACCACCGAGACTACCTAGACTTGTAGAAGCTAAAAATGAAACAAATGCCTAATCTAACATGAATTAAAATAATCAGCTGCAGTCAGGGAAAGATTCAGCTTTTACCCCTTTTATTTACATAAAGAAGCGTGGTCCAGGAGAGAGTCAGCAGGCCAGGCACATCTCTCTGACTTTCAAAGACTTCCAGTCTTATACCACTTCCAGAGCAACAACCCCTTCTGCTTAAATCACATCATTTTTCATTCCATCAGCTAATAGGCAGTAAGCGGGATGTTAAAATCTTTCCTAGAATGTCCACCCCCTTCTCAGATTACTCATTGTCTGCTCTTAGGATAGGGTCACTCTTTTTGATAGAGTATTTCTAAAACTTACTTTGTAACATTTTATCAATCAGAGGCGGGAGACCGAGATCTCTTTTCTCATGCGCACGGGTGACAGCACTCTCGCTGTGTGTCACAAAAGGCTGTACCCCACGACCGTTTATTTATACATAAAAGAAAAAGGGTGTTTCACAGAACAGAAATGGGTGTATACATTTAACAGATAATGCACAGAAGGTGTATGTGTGTGTGTTGTAACAAGACAGAAGTCAGTATAAGTGTGTGTGTGTGTGTTCTTAGGATGGAGACAAAATGTGTGTGTGAGAGATAGGAATGTGTGTGTATGTGCGTAAGAGCTCTCTGGGGAGAGACAAAACCGAGGTCAAATGGACAGTGTAGTCATAACTTACAAAAGTGAGGTCACAACAGTGAGCATTCAAACTATGCTACAGTAAGAGTAATTATGAAAAGAAGAATACACAATATTAAAGAAGTTTTAACCTAACACTTTTCATCCAACCTCTGTTTCCTGACCACCTCCTTTCCCCCTTATCATTAACAGACCAGTTGCTTAGCTAAGTCTTTCAATAACTGTTTACTGTTTTATGACCTTAAGGGATGTCCTATGAATTATCTTGGGTCAGGTCATAAAAAGTCACTAAGTAACAGATGTTGGGTCCAGAATGACCCTCCCAGCAAAACTCGAAAGTAAGCAGAAAGGAACTTAAAAAACAATCCATTCATTCTTCATTACACTTTCTGTGGTATAGAGATAATGATCCCAACAAAGACATTGTCCAATACAGAATGAGGGTTCACAGTCCTTCTCCAGCAGTGGCAACGTACTGTCTCAGAAGAGCTGCAAAGGAAGTAGAACAGCAGTACAGGTCAGACACCAGACACTTTGTGGTACACGAGTTCTATGTAGACAATGGTCTTATTTCTACATCCACAGAAGAGGCAATCTCTCTGTTACAGAGAAGCCAAGCATCTCTCTCGGAGTCAAACCTAAGACTGCACAAAATCACAACCAACAGCGTTGATGTCTTGAAAGCCTTTCCTGCAGAAGGTAATGCTGAAGGCATTAAAGATCTTTACTTGGATGGAAACGCAGTACCCACACAGCGAAGCCTTGGATTGAGTTGGGGTGTTAAAAGGGACGCATTCACCTTCCAAGTGTCGGTCAGTGACAAACCGTTCACACGACGTGGGATTTTCTCCACTATAGACAATCTTTCTGACCCTCTCGGCTTTCTCGCTCCTGTGACCATTCAAGGCAAGTCATTGCGGAGAGAGCTGACCATAGATGGAGCGTGATGGCGGAGTCACTGACCGGGAAAAGGGTTCCTGTGGGTCTGAGAAGTCGATTAATAGTGGATTCATCTCACTGGAAATGAAAACTATTGGATCCAGTGATGATCAATGTACACTGGCTATTGTATGTGTTGAGGTGAAGCTTTGTTTTTCAAATCGGACTATCCAGACTTACGCATTTCTTGATCCAGCTAGTTCTACCACATTCTGTATAGAGAGACTCAGAAGGCGGCTGACTGTGAAGGGAAGGCATCACAGGATCCTTTTGCGCACTATGGATCAGTAGAAACCCACTGACTGCATCGTCATTAGAGGCTTAGAAGTAAGCAGTTTGGAAGGAGGAGACTTCATTGGTCTTCCAGATGTTTACACAGAAAAAATCCCAGACAGCAGATAACATATCCCAAAAACAAAGAATTTGGAGAAATGGCCACATTTGAAAGAAGTATTCTTGTCATGTATTGATGCTGATATTGACATGTTAATTGGAATAAATGTGCCCAAATTTATGGAGCCATGGAGGGTGGTAAACAGCAAGGGTAATGGGCTTTTTGCAATCAAAACCATGTTGGGCTGGGTTGTTAGCAAGATGGACACCATCATTTGCCACTGCCCTTTAAACGAGATGCCAAACAATTGGCTGATGATAGAGCAAAGGGCAATTACTTTAAATAAAACATTTAATTGCAAAAAGACATTTAAACAGGAATACAAACTGTTCATGGACACCATTTTAAAATGTGGACATTCTGAACTTGTGACCAGAGAGAAGTTGGGATTGTACAATGACAAACTTGGTAACCTACATGAACTGCCATGCTTCCTCAGTGACTTTAGACATTTTTTGTACTGGATCAATGGTATCCGATGATTTGTATCCTCAGATGAGCTTGTCAATAATGTAGCTGTTGCTGAAGTCCTGCTGGAGAGACACCAGGAGCACTGTACTGAGACTGATGCCTGTGCAGGCACCATTCATGCCTGTGAGCAGTTTGAACAGTGCTTATCCTGCTATGCCTGCTAACAGTGCCTGCTATGCCCGCCCTGAGATGCAGCAGAAGCTGGAGGCCCTGGACCAGAAGAAGGTGGACCTGGAGAAGGCCTGGGTACAGAGCAGGATAATACTGGATCAGTATCTGGATCTTCAGCTTTTTAACCCTGACTGTAGGCAGGCTGAAAATTGGATGTCAGGAGGAGAGGACTGGCCAGTAATGACAAGGGTGACTCCCTGGACATTGAGGAGGCTTTCATTAAGAAACATGAATATTTTGATAAAACAATGAAAGTGCAGGAAGAGAAGATGGCTGCTCTGCAGTTGTTTGCCGACCAGCAGACACAGCGGACGTTTAGCAAAGACGTGGATGAGATTAAAGCCTAGATTAGTGAGTCTTACAAAGATGCTGCTAACATACAGCTGCCCAAACTGCTAAGCAAGCACCTCAAGCACTGGACATTTGAAACAAAGCAGTATATGTGGCATGACCGGTGCATGAGTTGGATGTGAGGATGCAGTCAAGTCTGCACTTAAGGAGCTTTTGAAGGATTTGGCTGCTGGCTTGAGCTGGCAGAGGCTTGAAGAGACCCTGAACTATCAGCAAATTCAACCTTGTGCTATAGGTTGACAATCACGATTGAACAGAGACTCATGAAATTTGTGTATATTTTCTTTTGCATTACGTTTAAATACTGACACTCATTTAGATTCGAATTTGAATTGATATGTTTTTTATGTCCTGGGCTGGTGTGGTTACACGTGGTCTGCAATTGCGAGGCTGGTTGGATGTACTGCCATATTCTCTGAAACACCTTTGGAGACGGCTTATGGTTGAGAAATGAACATTCAATGCATGAGCAACAGATCTGGTTGACATTCCTGCTGTCAGCATGCCAATTGCACACTCCCTCAATGTTTGTGGTATCTGTGGCATTTTGCTGTGAGACAAAACTGCACATTCCAGGGTGGCCTTTTATTGTGGGCAGGATAAGGTACACCTGTGCACTGCTCATGATGTCAGATCAGCATCTTGATGTGGCACACCCGTGAGGTGGTCTGGATGATCTCAGCAAAGCGGAAGTGCTCACTATCACACATTTAGACTGATTTGTGAACAATATTTGAGAGAAATGGTAATTTTGTGTATCTGTAATGAATTTTAGATCTTTAAGTCCATCTCATGAAGAATCGGAGCAGGAACAAAGGTGTTGTGTTCATATTTTTGTTGAGTGTAGTTTTTGTTACATAGGATAAATTGTCTCCCTTCGTGAGTATATTTGTTGTAGCTACAAGCAGTTGCTATAAGGGGCCTTATATGTTGAAGCCAAAATGTATTAAAAATTCTTAGATTAATTCTTATTATTGCTGAATAATACACACACCACTGGAAATTCGAGCAGCCTGTCTATGCATTGACGATTTATTTCACTTGCAAGCAGTGACATGGAGGCAAACCCGGAGCAGATTTCCAGTGATGTGTGTGTTTTTTTTTTTTTTATCGATTAAGTGGCATGGATTCTTTCACAAAATATTCGAGATTGAAGATTGAACAGGGGTTTCCAAACACCCCCACTATGGAATTAATTGACCCAAACATTATTAATCAGCATTAACATGTTATTTTTTCTTTGATAATTGATGAAAATTAATGGGTTAATTCGACTAGATGCATAATGATAAAATTTCCTTATTAAAAGTATAAATACAAATTGTAATATCATGTTTCAACGCCCCAACCCATCATCGAGAGAAACATTCAGTCCAGAACATGCATTCTTGCAATAGGCTCATGGTATGGAAGTAATCTTGCATAAACATTGTACGTTCACTCCTTACATCATTTTCATATATAGAAACTACTTTAAAATAATATTTTCTGATATCATGTTTAGATATACCTACCAATGTAACAAATGTTTCTACTTGAGCTGCCAATACAATCAGAGGTCATCTACATTAACTTGGACATATATAGGCTTGGAAATGGTCAAGTAAATATGTGCTGCGTGCACGCACAGTCTCCCAATTTTAGGGGGTGGGGGTGTTTGGAAACCCCTGTGGAATCTTCTTTCTTGAATCTTTTGTGAAAGAATCCACGCCACTTAATCAATACAAATATACACACACCACCGGAAATCAGCTCTTGGTTTGCCTCCAACTCACTGCATGCAAATGAAGTGAATCGTCAATGCATAGACAGGCTGCTCGATTTTCCAGTGGTGTGTGTATTCTTTAATCGATTACGTGGAGTGAATTATTAAGTGAAAGATTCAAGACTCAATAGCGCTGGGTGAACTAATTATGTTAAATGTGGGGATCCAAATGAATAAAAATGAAATGTGAGGGTGACACACATTCTCCTCTGACTGAATGACAATGAAGCCCATGAATCCATAGCACCATCGGAGTGAAAAACTGGGTGCGTTTATTTTTGAAGGTGTTTTTACAGAAAAGATTTGGGTACTGTTTTTTTTTTGTTGTTGTTTTTTTTTACAATTTTAGCCCTGTAGCTCCATCTGTTGAATTATATTTTTGTAAATTCCTTCAGGATTTATTTGTAAATGGGCCTTCATCTTTGCCTCCAATGTCCAAAGTTCCAGAGAACAGAATGGCTGCCATGGAAACAGTCATTAAGCACAGCCTCTAAAAAGCACTAATGATGAATGTCAGAGGCTGGGGTCCACAAAAAGGCAATAGGCAAAACATCAGCAATTGAGCTAAAATTGCTGCTAAGAACAGTTTCAAAGCTCTCTTGCATAGATTCTGCAAAAATCTGGAACTTGATTGGAGCAGTGGAAAAACGCACTTCTCCAAGATAATCACTCCGTTGGTGTTTTGGGTTTGGTTCCATTTGTCCACTTAGAGTAGAGGCCTCAATCTCTCAAAAGGTGTGGTTAAAAGGATGCAGGGGAAAAATGGATACATTATAAAAATAAATGGTTAAATAAAAATAAATGGCTTCAGACTGAAGGGTCCTGCATATCAGTACTGATTTAATCTGATGTGTCATCTTCATCCTATGACGAAACATTCCAACCCTCTTCCAGTATGACAAGATCTCTGTCCGAGGGCACTGAATGGATTGATAAACATAAAAATGTTGCAAATTTGGATCAATTCCACAATCTGTGGCTGACATTCTAAGTGGGCATATCTAGTGATTTTTGGGTGGGTGAACCTGCCTCTCCCACCAAGGCTCTGTGTGATACTAGCCAGCATGCTGTTAGCTGATGTTGTTAGTTGATTTGCTCAAAGAACTGTAAAATAATATGCTAGCAGCAATCAAGGAGTATTTATACACACAGTGCTCTTTAACCATATCTTCAAAACACTTACTGATGGGATCTTGCAGAAGAATATTCATTGCTTAAGTCCACTTGTAAATTTGTAGAGATTTGAATAAATGCCAAGGCAGTTTGAAGGTGTTTTTTCAGTTCATGGTGGTCCGTCACCAGACAGTCACTTTCTTAAATTTGTAACCTGTAGTTTGTACTCTGCTTCTTCCTTTGAGTTTCTAACTTCCTCTTTAAATTTGACCTTTCCTGTCAAACAAACGTGGTCAAGCATTTCCAATGTCACAGCTCTCCTTTAAAAAGCCCTGTGATGCAGATCGACACCACTAGAGGGAGCTATTTGACCATAGATTGGTTAAATCCAAGCCTGAAACTCAAATTACCCACTTTTTTCCTCAAAGCGTTCCACCTCAGGAAATCAGGGGATGGACACGTAAGTAGTGCAATACAGGGAGACATTCATGTTATAGTGTGTGTCCATGTATCAATGAAAACATCCATCAGAGTGATAAATCTGCTGCATAAGGCAGTTATATTGTGGTATTTATTGAAACACCTGGCCAAATGGTGGTTATAATACCCTGAAAATCTGCACTTTTTTCATAATCAAGACATGATATTGATCCGTGTATTTTGGAATCTTTAACAGTGACCATTTTACCTAGATTGTAATCGCTGACCAACACTAGTTATTGGAGTTTAACATGCACGTTTAACATTTCATAACTTAATCTCACTCAGCTCAGCCTGATGCACCAACTGACGGATTGAGTGAGTACTGTGCAGGACATCCACAAGCACAAAATCGCAAAGAAACACAGACTAGCGAGTCTGATGCTATAAAACTAATCTTGTCAGTTTGCGCAAGCACCTGTCATGCCTCAAAAGCACACGGGAAAATGACCTGCTGTAGATTGTCTTTATATTTAAGTTCTACTTTATTTAGTCAACACATTTCTATGGCACTGTAAACATGGCAACCACAGCTTGTGCTGCTGTACATTAAATGTAATCATCCTTTTGAACAAGTGAAAGTAAACTAGTGTCACCAACATCGAAGTGAACAATGTCTCACTGACTTATCCATCCATCCATCCAGTCATCATCTCCCGCTTATTCTGAGTCGGGTCGCGAGGGCAGCAGCCTAAGCAGGGACACCCAGACTTCCCTCTCCCCAGCCACTTCAACCAGCTCTTCCAGGAGGATCCCAAGGTGTTCCCAAGCCAGCCAAGAGACATAGTCTCTCCAGCGTGTCCATTCCTCCAAATCACGCCCCTCCAAGTACCACTGTCATTGCCCACATGAGCACTGAAGTCCCACAGCAGAACAAGAGAGTCCCCAGGAGGAGCGCTCTCCAGCACACCCTCTAAGGACTCTAAAACGGGTGGGTACTCTGAACTGGTGTTCGGTGCATAGCCACAAACCACAGTCAGGAACCGTCCCCCCACCCGAAGGCGAGGGAGCCTCTTGTCCACCGGGGTGAACCCCAATGTACAGACACCAAGCTGGGGGGCAATAAGTATGCCCACACCTGCCTGATGCCTATCACCATGGGCAACTCCAGAGTGGAAGAGAGTCCAACCCCTCTCGAGGAGACTGGTTCCAAACCCCAAACCATGTGTCGAGGTGGGTGAGTCGAACTATATCTAGTTGGAACCTCTCAACTTCGCGCACCAGCTCAGGCTCCTTCCCCACCAGAGAGGTGACATTCCACGCCAATGTCCCCGCCTTCATCTGCCACCCAACTCACACTGCACCCAACCCTCATGGCCCCTCCTACAGGTGGTGAGCCCATTGGAAGGGGGACCCATGTCTCCTCTTCTGGCTTCGCCCGACCGGGCCCCATGGGTATAGGCCCGGCCACCAGGCGCTCGCCATCGAGCCGCACCCCCAGGCCTGGCTCCAGAGGGGGACCCTGGTGACCCGCGTCCGGGCAAGGGAAAACATTTTCTCCTGATGTTTTCTT
>JBBKCR010065751.1:0-10272 GCA_037577295.1 Ladigesia roloffi | reverse complement strand
ACGGCCATCGAGCCTATTTCTGTTTGTACCTGTTTGAGCTTGAATAAAAACCACAAAATGGAACGCACGGTGTGGTGTGGATCCCTCTCCCTCTCAAGAGGTAGTGCTCGGACGCGGGCGCGAGCCCGCGTTCGTGACAACCCCCTAGCTTTTCTAATTAAAAATAATTCATACATTTGCATAGAACTAATATAAGTGTAACACATGTATGCAATTTATTTATTTTTTTAGATTTACATTTTATTAAGACCTTAAGTCTTATTTGATTAAGCTTTGGTCCAAAACAGGCGAAGACAATCAGGTGTAATCAATAAAGCAACCCTTCAGTTCTCCCAGAGCTTTGTGTTTACACTCAGCATGGGCTCATCTAAGCATCTGAGCGAGGATCTGAAAGTAGAAGAAACAAGAAGAAAACACTCTCTGCTTGTAATTTTACCGTGTTTTTTCTAAAGTGTCATTCAGAAACGAAGGTCAAGTTAAACTGCTGAAATCACAATCTAGGAGGCAAAGAAAGACCTCTGAAAAAACTGCTTGTAGACTGGTCAGGCATTGATATAAAAAATTCCAGATAACTGCCAAGAAAGCTTTGGCAGGAACAGTGAAGCGCTATCCCACTGTGCAGGGATTAAACTCAATCATCTTCTACATGGAGGAGTCATTAGAAGATAACCTCAGCTACGATCTCCTCACAAAAGTCAACAAGTGAAGTATGGAACACAATACTTGGATAATTCTCAATTGAAAACTGAGTGCTTTCATCTGTTAGAACAAAAATCTAACTGTGTGGCCATAATCAACAAGGACATTTGTAGAAAAAAAGATTAAGCCATGAGGGTCAATCTCTTACGCTTTAGGACTGTAACTGTTTCAGTGCCAATGGAAATGTTGAGTGTATGGACCCTTCATTCAGTTTCTGTAACTGCTTAATCCTTATTGGGGTCATGGGGTACCTGGAGCCTCTCCTGGAGCCAACACACACACACACGCACATGCCATTCACTCACACGCTCACACCTGCAGCCAACTTGGAACGCCCAATTGATCTGATGTGCTCACCTTTGGACTTTGGACTTTGGACCCAGGTACCAATCCCTGAATATGGTATTCGTCAAAAACACGTTATTTGTGCCTTTCCGAATACCATATTCTCATACACTCAGTGAAGAATCTGAAGAAGCACTGGAATCATATTTGGTTCCAACTTTTCAGGTTCCAAACAAATATGCTTTGTTCAAAATGCGGTTCAAAATTAGTTCCCCGAACCAGAATAGAACCTGTTTCCAGGTGTAATGTAAGCCAGCATAGGCATCTTTTAGCTGATGTAACAGTATTGGCTTTTTAGTGTTCTTTTCCAAGTGGGTTACACTGTGGTATTTTGAAAAGATGCAGTAGGAGATTCACCTGACCTGGAGGATGTGTTGGTGGTATCTCTCAGTGACTTTAACATGAAACCTCCCTGTGTTGGCAGTATCACATAATTAAAGGAGTTCTAGCCCATGCTGTGTAATTGGAGATAACTAAACTGGGCAGAAAACCTGGAAAAATATAACAAAAAAGTTACAAAAGTAACAGTAACTATTTTCCTGATAAAGTGGCTGGTGAGTGTTACATATATATGCTGGTGTTTCCTGGTGTAGGCAATACAGGTAACATAAACACTCCCTCAGCCACAGCCCATGTCCATGGGCATCTTGTTCTTTGTGCTGGTATCCTTCCTCCCACTTCTCCTGCTGTCTCTGCTCCAGAAAGGAGTCTGATGGGGGAGGGGTGGCTCACTCAAACTCTCTCACTGTACAGGTCAGTTAAATGACATGTAATGAAATAACAACCAGATGCGCCCACGCTCTCACACACACACACACATAAAACACACACACACACACACACACAAGCATGTGGAACAAGACCATTGCAGCAGCTATTTTATAAAGAAATACATTTAATAAAAGAGAGTAGGACAGTCACAATTACCCTACTATAACGGATTACCGGATTACCTGATTATAATGGATGTTCTCGATTTAGAGACTGGTTCTAAATTTGAATGATAAACAGGAAAACTACAGGGTATTTAAAAATTGTAATAAGCAGCTTGAAAATTCTTGCCGCCTACTGCTTCAAAATAGCTCTGTTGCTAAATCAGGATCAAGATTAGCTAGTCTACATCACTTTACAGTGCATTATAACTGTAAGTCTTAAATTACTATTCAGCTCTACACATTTTTATGAAACATTTGAAAAAATCTCTCATTTAAATTTAAATTTTCATACTTATTTATTTCTTCTGTATTGTTCAGTAGAAGTTGTTATACAATAAAAGCTATTTATTACACTTTATAATGGCCAACAGATAAACTCTAAAACACAGAAGTCAATTTTCATTTTCTTTCCAGATGAAGAGCATATATTTCATCTAGCAATTTTCTGATTTTATAAGATGAATAACAGTACAAGATATTGCAATATATTGCACAGCTTGTTTCATGCAAAAGAGCAAGTGAACACCAAGTAGGGTTGGGTACTGAAAAACGGTGCCAATATGGGACCGGTACCTATTTACCTAATTTCGGTGCCTCATTTCGGTGCCTGAACTGTCGATTGAAATCAGACCTAGACCCCCGAAGCACAGATGATGTAGTGATGTATTATTCATACTCCTGGTTTAGGGTCTAATACGTTTTATTTTGCCCATCTTAAATCGAAAACCTAAACATGACAACCCATTTACCGTTCTCTTCCAGCAAAAAGCTTTTTGCAGCGCTTCTTTATTTTTGTTCTGGGTCCTGAGACCTAGCTGCCTCACTGGTGCTTGTCAGAGTTGTAGCGGTAATCATAGTGGCCCCTATCCGACTGACTGACTAACAACTGCCCCCATCGAGTCATTCCCCCGTATTAAACATGCTATCCAGCAAAAAGCTTCTAGCAGCGCTTCTTTATTTTTGTTCTGGGTCCTGAGACCTAGCTGCCTCACTGGTGCCTGTCAGAGTTGTAGGGGTAATCATAGTGGCCCCTATCTGACTGACTGACTAACAACTGCAGAAACTGCATGAAAAAACAATTACAGCGTTTTTCCAAAAAACAAAAAAGAAACCTCCCTAGTGAGGATTGTAGGGATGGACCCTAATACGGTATTTGGAAAGGCACAAATTTTACAAGTAAATATTTAGAACAAATACTTTAAAAATATTTGCTTTGGGAACAAGAAATACTTTAGCGCGTGTGAGAAAGAGAGCGAGAGAGAGAGAGAGAGAGAGAGAGAGAGAGAGAGAGAGAGACATTGAGGAGTCGGGTGTGCACGCAGCCACAGAAGTCTCGGCTAAGCGAAAACAGACTTCATCATTATTTTTGGTGAATGGATTTTGAATAGATGTACTAACTGGGTTCCGGAGGCAGTTTATAAATCTTTGGGGAAGCGGAGTTTGCGCGGGAGATTATTATGGTGCATTACTGACGTCTGCACTCGGGGCTCTTTACTCTGTTTACGTAGCCACGTTAGCTCGGTCATTTATGGGGATTTTCCACTGACTGGTACCAGCTTGGTTCAGTTTAACTCTACTCGCTTTTTTGCATTTCCATTACTTGAATCTGGTACCTGGTGGTGTGGGGATAATAAAAAGGAACGCATTTCCCAAGCCCCGTCCTAGACCACACCCCCCACAACAGGCCACGCCCCCATCGAGTCATTCCCCTGTATTTAACCTGCTATCTGCACCCCTGTTTGAAGCGGTTTAGTTATTTTATTTGGGTTAGGTGGCTTATGTTGTATTTGCTAATATATTCATATATACTTAAAACTTTTAATGTATTGTTCAATTTCAAGCATTCCTTTTTTCTTAATAAAAATGTATTCTTGAGTCCTCCAGCAACATATTGTGGCTTTTGTAAAGTACCGGTTCAGGCACTGATTTGGCACCGGTATAAAAAAAAAACAAACGATACCCAACCCTAATACCAAGGTGTGCTAATAAATATCTAAACAGCATTTATCACATGCACAGCACATGTGACGCGTCAAGGTCAAAGGAAATGAAGGTGTCACGGTATACAAACAGGAAGAAGAAACTTCCTTACTGCTCAGTCATTGAGTTCATACTCGCCCGACCAGCAATATTATTTACCCTCATATGAGTAAATTTTTCTTTGCTTGCGCATGTATGTGAATATTGGTTCCTGGTGGGAAACTTACTCTGTAGCTTTCGGAGCATTCACAGACTAACTACGTGTGTAACCAGCTCTCTCACTTCTCTCCATGTCTGAGCTCTTCCCTCATGCTACACGGGCAAACTCAGCACTGTTAAGTCATCTTGTCTCTTTACCTTCTGACAGAAATGACTGAGCCAGCTGTAGTGAGCTCAGCGGAGTGGGACAGGGTGGTCGAGCGGCTGCAGAATGAAGTCGCCCATTTACATCAAGTGGTGGTTCAGCTGTGCCGGCAACTTTATTAAAATTTTTTTGCTGTTCAGTTGGGTGTGAAAGTCAAAACGTTATCCCAGCCACTTCAAATCACTGCAATTGGCGGTCTCCCCTCCTTCACAACCCCATTACTTTTCAGACTTGCCCCCTCCAACTCACCATTGGCCAACACCTTTCTAATCACTTGCCTCACCACTCCTCATGTCATTTTGGACTACCCCTGGCACAACCCCCTCATCTCCTGGTCACTGCATCGAATTCTTCAGTGGGGGGCCGACCTGCAAGGACCTGTGTCTTTTGGCGATGGCTGGGACGTGTTCAGGGGAGCCCCAGGACCCAGAAGTCGACACCACCGCCATTCTGGAGCAATATCCTCTCTTTCAAAGGATTAGCAGATCTTTATGGAAGAGTGCGTGACTGAGGGTCTTTGTCAGGGTATATTACGACCCTCCTCCTCCCCAATGGCCGCGTGGTTCTTCTTTGTGAAGAAGAAGGATGGCGGACTATGACCGTGCATTGACTATCGGGGTCTGAATAAAATTACCATCAAGGACCGTCATCCACTCCCACTTAACAACACTGCCCTGGAAACTCTCTCCGGTGCCACTATTTTCACAAAACACGATCTACAAGACGCCTACAACCTCAGGGAGGGCAATGAGTGGAAGGCGGCCTTTATTACTCCCACTGGCCACTACGGGACACTGGTAATGCCTTTTGGGTTTTGCAATAGTCCTGCAGCCTTTCAAAAATTAAAAAATGACTTGCTCCGGGACATGCTGGATCGCTGGGTCTTCGCAAATTTAGACAACATCTTAATATACTGGAACACGGAAGAGGAACATATCCAGCATGTCCAAGCAGTGTTAAAGAGGTTGCTGGCCCACCGACTTTACTGCAAGTTGGAAAAATTTGCTTTCCACCAGCGCTGCACCACATTCCTGGGATCTGTCATCTCCCCTCAGGGTGTGGCCATGGAGCCCCAGAAGTTGAATGCTGTGTGTAGTTTGCCTCTACCCGCTATGCTTAAACAGCTTCAGCGTTTCATGGGGTTTGCTCATTTCTACCGCCACTTCATCCGTGACTTAATTTCAGTTTCAGCACCTGAAAATGTAATCCCACTCAGCGGCGATACAGGGTAGGGGACTGTGAGCTGCTGGCCATCAAGTGGGCTATGGATGAATGACGTCACTGGCTTCAGGGCAGTCGTTTGTTTTCTGGAAACATCACCAAAATCTAATAGGCATCTAGCAGGCGAAGCAATTGAATCCTTGGCACTGTTTTTTCAACAGTTCTTCCTCACCATCCCGTAATGTCTGGGGTCAAAGAACATCAAAGCTGACACACTCTCTAGAATGCACCAAGTGGATGAGCCCCAGATGGACCCCGCGCTCATCTTCCCAGGGAGTCTCATTGTTTCGCCCTTCAGGTGGGAGTTAGAAGATACAGTCCGCCAGGGGCAGGCCTTGGACGCCCACCAGACATCACTCCTCCCAGGAAATTATTTGTACCCAGTGCTTTACGCATGTAGGTACTGCTGAACTCGTCATCGAACATGTAGTCGGCTTGCATGGGTTCCCCAAGGACATTATCTTGGACAGAGGACCTCAGTTCACAGCCCGGTTCTGGATGGCCTTCTACCGTCTGATCGAGGTCTCCTGCAGCCTCTCATCAGGATACCATCCCCAGACCAATGTCATCTCTTTACCTCCTGACAGTGTCCCGTTATCTGATTTAGTTCACACAATAAAATACAGGTTGATATAGAAGCTAGCAGAAGCAACTCTTCTATCTACTGAAATCTAATATTAATATTTTATATAGCTCTGCCACTGGTTAATTTTTTTTTTACAAAATAGGATCTAAAAGCCTACTGAACCAGTCCGGTTTTCATTTACAATGGATGAGACAAAAAAAATATCAGCTCTGGGTATGTTGACTGTGAATGTGAGTGGCTGCCTCTCCAGTAGGCTTCTGTCAGATCATAAACAGCAGTAACTCTATCCCAGGATTCTAGAAGAGCTATATACAGTATAGGTCAATATGTCTGTTTAAAGTTTCAGTTGAATAACTTTAATTTACCACTAACAATATACTAGAATCCCAAGGGGCTACAGCAGAAATGAAAAGTTCTAGAATTCTGGCCATGTTTTGGTAAGTGTGGACCACACGGAAGGCCAATCTCTAACAGCCCCCTGATATGAACACCTAAAAACTATTCTCTTACTTTGTTCTTCCACTTCTCTCAAGTTAAGTTTACTCAGCTCTTTCATGTGGAGCTCTTGTATATAACAGCAGCCAAAACAAAAGTTTTGAAGAATGGAGAGGTCTAAAGAGTAAGACTTCTTCTTATTTCATACCGCATTTGCACACACAGACTGGCCCTGGATTAGCACCGTCCTTACATGGGAAACGGCACTGCAGCCCGTGTCCTACATAGAAGTCTCATTAAATGCTGTCAACTATGAAAAAACTACGATTTAAATTATGTCTTGCCCCATTAAAACTCAGAATTGTAAAGCAGAGTAGGAGATAATGATAGCATTTATAATACCTGAAGATGTTGCACATTTACATTAAAATGGCCCCAGTCTATAGAAAATCCAATTTTGGGGATTCACCAGTGAACGTAGCCTGTATTACAGTTTACATATTATTGTACCAAACTGAAGCAACACAAAAGAACAGAACTTAAATGAACTGCAAGTCTTTTAGTATCCCCTTGGGAAATGTACCATGGGCTTCAACTGCAACTGATTTCATGCATGTTCACTTCAAATACTAAATTCCACACTGTCACAAAAATTACAGAATAACTACACAAACAAACACACATATTCATGTTAATACCATACCATTCCACACTCAGGGGGCATAGGTGACACTAAAGCCCAATTACAAATAATATGGGCTTTGATATATAAAATGTAGAAATTGGTATGAAAATGACCAACAAATCAGGATGTCATACCTGTTTTACACACTTTAACAGGAGAACAACACTTTACTCCTATGGAACCAAACAATGATATGAAACTAACAAGCACAAGGAAAGCCCAGCGGTGCGCAGGCAACTGTCATTCAGGAAAACCATCAGATCCATAACGTCCTCACTGACTGACCACAATAGGATCTATAGTATGAATGATCCCAGTACCTCCAGTAATCTCCTCTTAAAAACTTCCTACAGCACGCCCAGGGCAGCCCAGGGAGAGACAGGCTATTTCTCTTCTGTTCTTTAAGGACACTGTCTCCCTCAAATTTGTCTGGTTTTAAAATGGTATTCATATATAACTGAGCCAAGCCAAATTTACTCTAACAATAAAACGGAAGCAATACTAGCAAAGTCAATGCTTGATTTAAGAGGGTGCATAAAGATGCAACATTTATATATTCCCCATCCCTTTTCAAGTGCTGTATGTGAAATCACCTCAGACGCCTAGTTTTCTCTCAGTCTCAGCTGCCTTGGATGCACAAGATGTACCAAAGCCCACAGAAAAACATCACGTCACTGGTTCTGTTTCTGTGGTAATACATTTCTGTGTATACTCAATATAATAACTTAAACTGGATTCTGTCAAAACACGTGATCAGATGTTTTTGGGTTCACCTCCTTTCCAGTTCAAACATGTTTCTGGTGCGTGTGCCTGAGTGTTCAACGGTGCTGGTGTTTCGAAAGAGCCAGAGGGTTACCTGCCGGTGCCCTGCCTCTCTCCACCATGCTCCTGCATCCGGACCTCCGGGGGTCTCCTCGGCGACTCTGCTGTGATGCTCAGCGAAACTTCAACCCGGTACCGAACCGGTCCGAACCACCCTGCCGCTGTCGAGCCATGGAGACGCGTGAAAACATTCCTGAATGAAAACTGGAGCTCAGCAGCTTCTTCCCTCCTCCTCTCCCTTCTGCTCTCTCTCCACTGTGGGCTGTTTACTATTTTTGTTTTTATTCGCTCTGGCGTTTCTGCGGCTGCTGCTGGTGCTGCGCTTGGAGCCTCGCGCCTTGTGCGCGCGCCAGCATGTGTGTTTGTGTGTGTGAGAGAGACAGAGCAAGTGTGTTTGTGTGTGTGTGTGACCTACTTCAGCGCTCCTCTATACGCGCTCCTTGAGCAACAGCACCGCTGCGCCTTCTTGTATTTTGTGCGTTTTCCGCGCCAGGGCTCCTCATGAAAACGGGTGCCCCCACCCGTTTACAGGATAGCCGCTTCCCCAGCGCTACGATTGGCTACTATTCTACCGTCACAAACAGGCCGCCGTTCATAGTTGTATGAGATGTTAACCAATCACAGCGAAGGAAGGCGGGGCTTGTCGGCGTGCAAGGGATGCAATTGAATGCCGCCGTTACGACGGCGCACTACATGGACTAAAGTATTGGGACAAGCTTCTTTATTGAATTAATGCGTTAGCATACCAAGACATTCTGGACAACGCTGTGATTCTGGACACAGTTTGGGGGAAGGCTCTTTTCTATTCCAGCATGACTGTGCCCCAGTGCCCAAGCAAGCTCCAAAAAGACATGATTGGCTGAGTTTGGTGTGGAAGAACTTGACTAGAGGGCATAGACCTGATCTCATTTTGATGTAATAAAAATATCTTTGACTAGGGCAAACATCATTGCAATTCTTGAGAGCCAGACATTCTCTTCATTCATAATTATTCGTTTGGACTTCCCCACATTTAACATAAATAATTAGCTCACCAATCTTGAATCTTTCGTAAAAGAATCCACTCTATTAAACCAAAAGAATAACACACACCACAGGAAATCTGTGTCTGTGCACTGACGATTCTCTTCACTTGCATGCGGCGAGCTGGAGGAAAACCAGTGGTGTGTGTTCTTCTATCTATTAAGTGGAGTGGATTCTTTTAAGAAAGATTCAAGATTTAACAGGGTTTCCAAACACCCCCACCCCATAAAAGGGCGAGATTTGCACGCACGGACTAACTCTCATATATACAACGCTTCTGACGCCCCTGGTGCGAGCCTGACATTATGCTTTACAGAATGAACAGTCACAAATTTCCATAAAAACTCTTGTGGAAAGCCTTTCAAGAATGTAGGCTGTTACAGATAGTTGGTGTTATCATCAGGCGTCCCAATACATTTGTCCAAACAGTGTATCGACACTCGGCAAGATACACTACCAGTAAACATTTGTACACACCATCTCTCTTTTCTTTGTTTTATTATTTCTATATCTACGTTGTAGATTAATATTTAAAACAAACAAAATGGTGAAGGAACACATGGAATTATGCAGCAAACAAAAAGATTTAAACACACCAGAATATATTTTGTAATGAGGTAATAATGGAATGTTGTTTTTGTTTTTACTAGTTTTAGTTAAATGGTCCCTGCAATTCTTGGTGAAGATGGGATTTGGTATATACTTTTTTTTGTTTGAATTATTGTTTCATTGTAGAAACTCTTTTCAGGACACTGGGCTTAGACTGTTCTGACTAAAGCTCTCTCTCTCTGAGTCTGTGTATTTGTGAAGGGGAAAGGAAGGAGTAAGATGTTTGTGCCAGCAACAATTGTATAATTTACAGTCACCAAGCTTTTAAGTGAGATTAAAGTGCATCCTGATGAAATAGTCAGAGAGGCCTTACAGGCACAGGAGAAAAACACAGAGTGGCCAGCACATCTTCAGCTGTCTAGAAAAACTCTCCTCCTCCTCCAACATCCTTTCTTCCCCTCTTCTCTCTTCTCTCATCTTCTCTCCTCTTCTCTTTTCTCCTGTCCTCTCCCCTTCTTTTCTCTCCTCTCCTCTTCTGTCTTCCTAACTCCTTTCCTCTCCTTTCCTCTCCTCTCCTCTCCTCTCCTCTCCTCTCCTATCTTCTCTCCTCTTCTCTCTCCTCCTATCC
>JBBKCR010065731.1:0-10273 GCA_037577295.1 Ladigesia roloffi | reverse complement strand
AAATAAATAAATAAATAAATAAATAATAATAATAATAATAATAATAATAATAATAATAATAATAATAATAATAATAACTTTACTTTACGTAAGATACTTAAAGTGAGCTGCGTTACACACACTGTTCCAAATCACAGTACAGTAAATGAACAAGAGCAACTCGCCTATTAAACTCTATTCTAGACACTCAGTTTTAAAAAGCATCACTAACCACATTTAGAACTGCCGAGCCAATCAGACTAAACCCGGTGAAACGACCTGAAGTCGGATCTGCAGGGGGCGCCGTTCTCGGATGACTGTGCCTGGTAGTGGTGGATCTGTGGTTCTCCAGCTTCATATAACACAGTTTGCGCTGAACTTCATCGCCATTTAGCGTAAACGAGTCCCTTAACGAACTTTTACCAGCCTCAGGTCTCTGCATTATTCACACCGCACAGTAAAGTTCAGTTTTCTTCTTCTGGAGTCGCCTATGGGGGAACTTTAGTGTTAGCGACCCCCTCAGGCTGAATTAATGCGTTACATGATGCATTGGTGAGGAAACATCCTCATTTCTGTTCCGTGTTTTTTTTAAGGAGTCCCTTAAGTGAGATAACGGTATTCGAAATAACTATTCAATATTCGAACGTATATTGAATATTTGAGTATACGAAAATCATGTCATGTCTCATCCGTAGCCTTAACCCGCCCCAGTGGATCCACAGGATTAATGAAGGGGTCCCAGGTCCCGGGAGGACACCCCACCCCCGGTTCGGTTCTTTGGAGCTGTCTTTAGTTTCAGAGCCTTTTCTTCATTTGTCCTTTGTCCTCACTAATGGCTCCCTTCCCTTCGGGATCAATACGGGCTGTACGGGTGCTTTCAGGAGGCGGATCTGTTTACTCCAGACTCCTGAAGAGTCCGAGTGAACAAAAGCTAATCAGCGTCCACGGCCCGCGGATATTTACATTCTGCTTAACGATCAGTTTCTATTCAGTCAGAACAATAAGGTTCCGGGGAGGGGGGGGGGGGGGGGGTTTAGAGTGCCGGTTTCACTGGAGACCAGATGAGATTTGCACGGTCGGACCCTGGTCTCACACATCCGCATGTTCAGCACATTCAGGAAATCCTGCAGGTCCAGAGATCAGATTTCAAACCAGTTACAGGTTCGGCTTCCATCCGACCGGCGAAAAGCCGAACTTGTGCAGTTTAGGTGAGTTTTAATCTTACAGAGTTAATAATGTTTCCTAATTTTATCAGACTGAGCTGAAGGACAGACAGACAGACAGACAGACAGACAGACAGACAGAAATAAACACTGTTGAAATAAAGGAGGAATAAAGATGAACGAGTAGATGTGTTGGTGGGTGGATGGATGAACAGACAGATAGAAAAAAAGAATATAATTATACGTGCTCAAGGAAGAAATAAAGCAAGAAATACACGACTGGGGAAAATAAATGTAGATGGGGGAGTAGATAGAGAGAGAGAGAGAGAGAAAGAGAGAGATATATAGATAGATATATATATAGAGAGAGTGATAGACAGACAGACCTGTAGACAGACAGATGGATAGATAAGAGATAGATAGATAGATAGCTAGACAGATAGACAGAGAGATAGATAGACAGGTTGATAGATGGAGGAAAAGATAGACAGACAGAGAGATAGACGGAGATATAGATGGATGGACAGAGAGATAGATAGACAGAGAGATAGACGGAGAGATAGATAGACACATAGATAGTCGGAGAGATAGATAGTCGGACAGATAGCTAGACAGAGAGATAGACGGAGACATAGATGGATAGAAAAAGAGATAGATAGACAGATAGATAGATGGAGGAAAAGATAGATAGACAGAGAGATAGATAGACAGATAGATAGTTGGACAGATAGATAAACAGAGAAATAGACAGAGATATAGATGGATAGACAGAGAGATAGACGGAGATAAACGGAGATATAGATGGATGGACAGAGAGATAGATAGACAGATAGATAGTCGGAGAGATAGATAGACAGAGAAATAGACGGAGATATAGATGGATGGACAGAGAGATAGACGGAGAGTTAGATAGATGGACAGAGAGATAGACAGAGATATAGATGGATAGACAGAGAGATAGAAAGAGAGACAGATGTAGGTGTGTTCTCTCCTCTTCAGAGTGAGACAGTGTTAGTCCCCTCCTGTCAGTTCTATCCCTTTATTGCTGCTTTCTCATCCGTCACGACTGGCACAGCCGCCCTGTGAAAAACGATGACCCCCCCGCCCTCCTCCGCTCTCTGGAGTCCTGTATGTGAGTCCAGCGCCTCGTTTCCTCACTCCTGCGGATCCAGAACTTCCATACCAGCGTCCGCGGAGTTCCCGAGCCTTCATTAAGGAGATGGGTGAAAATCTGGAGCCGCTGAAGTGCATTAAATCAGAACTGTTTACAGGCGGCTCCACGCCGAGGCTAATCAGGCTGAGTGAGGAGAGCGGCTCCGGCACGAGAGCACACATTAAGAAATTCAATCAATCTTTTCAATTTCAGAGTGGCCGGCTTAAACGACGCCCCCCCACTCCGACCGAAACATCCAGATTAAAGCGGCGGGACGCCGGGACCTTAACGACGGAGCTGCAGGTTTAATGCAGATTCCACACAGGAGGGCAAGAAGCCGGCGTTATGTCGAGTATTTATAGAATAATCAGCGATTTTATTATCAGTTAATCCCACAAACTCTCACAGAGGTCACCGCTCAGGCCGGCTCTTCATTAAGCCAATCAGTTTATTTCTCTTCCCTTGGCACTATTGCGCAATGTTCTTACCCGGAGTTTTAATATCATCGTTTTGTGAAACATCTCACGTCCTGAAAAGCTTAAAATTCAGTATTTACCTTTACTGTGACTGTTATTATCAGACAGGATCAGTTGTGGGTGTCAGGTGAAAAATTCTAGAACTGGGCGATTCGACGATATTCGTCCATATCGCGATAAATTGTGTCTCAATATTTTTTCATATTGTTGTCTGAGTTTATCCTCAGGAAGCATTTTGTGTGTTCTAGCTTATCAGATATAAGAAAATATCGAACTGTGACACACGGCATGTTGTTTAATTGTCAATAACGATCACTATATCACAGTGGTAATGGTAGGTGGCCAGTAAAGTCTCAACAGTGCCTGTAAAGTTTTCAATGAGCATCTAATTATGTCTTCTGCTCCGTGTCGGGGGATCTCTCACACCAAAGGCCTCATTTCAAAAGAAAATGAACTCCTTGAAAAACTGCTCTCTCCTCCAGCTCCCCATAGACCCAAAGAGTTTAATAACTCTTCTGGTGCAAAGTCATACGAAAACAAACTCATCATTATTAACCAAAGACCACTGACCACAAAAGTCTCTTGGCGCAGTTTATCCCTGGAACACGGATATGCAAATGATCTTGTAGAATTTTATTAACCCCAGCCATTCAGCGAATGTGTTCGAGGTCTGGAGAGAAGATAAGTGGGTTAACTGACCTGAAGGGTGTAGAAGTGGACGAGGTAAATCAGGGAAAACGCTCGAATGTGGGACTCCAGAATAAATTCTGAATTTACACTGGGAATATTGGGGACCTCAAGAAGTCCTCAAGACATTTTTGTCCCCACGTCCTTTGAAAAGATCCAATAATGAAGCCCCCACCTCCCTCTCTCCCCCAACAACAAACATGCTCACCACCAGCCATGGTCTACGAATATGATCTGCATGGATCCCAACTCTTTTCAAACCAAACCGACGTGCAGTGAAGGCACCGTATCAGGGAAAAAGCAACAAGAGCCCGGCAGTGTGGACGACCTCCATTTACTGTCCCTCATCAAGGGGCTCATAATCATCCCCAGCAGAACCTGGAGGAGAGACACTTTCTGTAAGTGTCACCATAAAAACACAAGCGTGTTCCTCCTGCAGGGTAAAGCAACATGTTCCCTAATCGAGGAAGCTGCTTGCTATAAATCAGCCAAATACACCGAGAGCCTCGAGATGTTCGGCCATTATATGAAGTTTTTTTAATTCCACTGGGTAAGATTAGTCCTCTTTACGACTGCCTTGTGAATTCTGGTGCTGCTGCCTGAAGTGGTGAAGTTCAGCTCATTTTTACAGCTCACAGTAAGTCATACTGCCTCCTAAACCACGCCCACTAGTCTGATCCACATTAATGAAGGAGTTCAGTTCATTTTTACAGCTCACAGTAAGTCATACTGCGCCCTAAACCACAGACACTAGTCTGATCACCTTAATGAAGGAGTTCAGCTCATTTTTACAGCTCACAGTAAGTCATACTGCATCCTTAACCACGCCCACTAGTCTGATCACCTTAATGAAGGAGTTCAGTTCATTTTTACAGCTCACAGTAAGTCATACTGCATCCTAAACCACGCCCACTAGTCTGATCACCTTAATGAAGTTCAGTTCATTTTTACAGCTCACAGTAAGTCATACTGCGTCCTAAACCACGCCCACTAGTCTGGTGAAAAGATTTGTGTGACTATAGACCTTGAGTTAACTGCAGTAGCATTAGCCCTATAACTCATTTTTAGAGTTAATGATGTTGTTTTAATTGCAGTTTAGAGTTAATGATGTTGTTTTAATTGCAGTTTAGAGTTAATGATGTTGTTTTAATTGCAGAACACAGAGGACGACACCTATTACTACGAGTACCCGTACTACGAGGACATGGATGTGGAGAAGACTGAAGAAACGTCACCCACCGCCGAGGTCTCGGAAACAGAAACCAGAGAGACTGAGGACGCAGCCGGCGGCAAGGTAAAGCTCATATGGCCGAAAATACTAGTGGCCTACAAATAACCTGTTCGCCAATGAAGATGTGTTATCAATGGCATATGAAGTCCTTAACAAGGGTCATTAAACTGAGTGCTTACCAATAGTCACCATGACACTCAGATTCAAAATTCAAGATTCAAACTTTCGTTTTCATATGTGCGGAAGAAATTCCTATGAATTCCTCCTTGCAATCAAGTTCTTTCTTTGCCGTCCACACACGAATGCCTAGTTAGGCTAAGAGTAAATAGATAAACAAATAATATCGATATGTATTTGTGACCTGATCTGCCATAATGTGTCGGAAGTCTATGGGCCAATCAAAAATGTTGATTTTTTTTTTTGGTCTTGTATGAATGAAAAAGTTTCATCATGGAAATAACTATAAAAACTGTTCTTGAATGGCTTTAATTGAGTCGCAGCTCTCAGGTCTTAAAAAAGATTGTCCAAAATAATTGCTGTTTTCACTCGTCTCACATGAGGAGTTCCCTGAGTTCAGGGTCTCCTTCTAAATTGCACGATCTCAGCTGTCCAAATATGGAGTTAAAACGTCACCTGACCTTCGTAGCCTATCAAATTTTAGTTGTCAGTAATATCAAGTGTTTAGAAACAAGTGTTTGCATTTCTTTTGAGTTTTGTAAATTATGATCTCTTATGTCTGCTATATAATATTACAGGCGCCAAATTAAATGTAGTTAATTGACTTAATTTTTCTGAAAAATCCATAAAACTGTTTTAAAAATACTATTCACTTAAGCATATTGAATCAGTTTTTAATGTTTCAGCTACAGAAATTAGATTTTGTTTTGAATTTAATACAGTTATTAGTATTGGTCACACCACATGATATTTCGACATAAAATTACAGAAAAATTATAAATAACTCCTATATTTGTAAAAGTTGTACATATAATGGAGAGATACTACATATAGAAAGTATGTTTTTGTACATTTAAACCTTTTTTAACAAACAGCCAGACAGAATATTTAGGTGTTACGTCATTGCAAGCATGTTTTGTAGCAGTCGTAGTATTAATGAACATGAATTTACGAAGTTCTGATCAGCTCTTCCTGCTTTGCCAGGTTAGAGAAACCGTCACCACCGTGATCCGTGGAATTGGAGATTCCAGCCGTTCGTCCAGTGCCGGCTCGTCCAGCAGCAGTTCGTCCAGCAGCAGTTTGTCCAGTGCCGGTGCATCCAGCAGGTCTTCGTCCACCAAGGGAACGGGCGAGGATTCGTACGACGGCTACGATGGATACGAAACAGGATACGAAACATACTACGACGAGTCCACGGCCACGCCCGAGGGCTCCCGAACAGTGACCATCACAGGAACCGGAACAGCAGGAGAACTGGACCTGGCCCTCGGCGGGAACGTGGATCTGGGGCTGGGCGGAGACTTGGAGAAACACATCATCACCTCCATTGGAGGAGGAGGAGGAGGGGATGGAGTCCACACCACCACTATCATACGCAACGGCACCGCTGGCTCTGGTGCTAGCGTGAGGATTACCACAGGTTCTAGCTCCAGCTCTGGTTCTGGAGGAAGAGTTACCTCCGGGTCCAGCTCCAGCTCGGGCTCCAGCTCTTCCTCGGGCTCCAGCAGAGCTTCTGGATCTGTTTCCACTTCCAGTAAGGGATCAAGTACAAGTTCCAGCTCCAGTTCGGTGAGTTACTCAGAATGAATTTAGACGGTTCTTGTCAGCTTGGTTTGCATTAAAAAGTCCATGAATTCAAGGAAAGTCTTGGGCCCTAACTCAGGACCACTTTATCTGGAAGAGGTCTGTAAGGTTGGAAACCTGGGGGAAGGTAAACTTCCAGAGAAAAGCCTTTGTTTTCATTGTTACCTATGTGTTTCTTAAAGTGCATTAAAACTGAATGGTAAATATGTCTAACAATCGGGGGGTTAACATTGACTTATAAAACATTTGGGTCATTTGACAGCTAACTTCAGAGCATAAGCAATGAATAGCGTTCAAGGAACTGGCTTGAGATGACTGACTTTAGTTGTTTTACATAAAATGTCTTCTTCATACTGTTTTCAAATATTTGCTTAGGCATTTTATGCACAATGTCATGAGAAGACTGACCTAAGCTGGTTTATAGTAAATGTCTTTTCATACTGTTTTACAAATATTCACTCAGGCGTTCTATGCACAACGTCTTGAGAAGACTGACTTAAGCTGGTTTATATAAAATGTCTTGTTCATATTGTTTTGCAAACATTTACATAGGCATTTTATGCACAATGTCTTGAGAAGACTGACTTAAGCTGGTTTATATATATTGTCTTGTTTGTACTGTTTTGCAAACATTCACTATGGGGTTTCATGCACAAAGTCTTGAGAAGACTGACTTAAGCTGGTTTATATCAAATGATTTCATCATACTGTTTTACACATATTCACGCGGGCGATTTATGCAAATTGCCTTGAGAAGACTGACTTAAGTTGGTTTATATAAAATATATTGTTCATACTGATTTACAAATATTTACTGAGGCATTTTATGCACAATGTCTTGAGAAAACTGACTTAAGCTGATTGATATAAAATATATTGTTCATACTGTTTTACAAATATTCACTTAGGCGTTTTATGCACATTGCCTTGAGAAAACTAACTTAAGCTGGTTGATATAAAATGTCTTCTTCATCCTGTTTTACAAATATTCACTTAGGCATTTGATGCACAACGTCTTGAGAAGACTGACTTAAGCTGGGTTATATAAAATGTCTTATTCATACTGTTTTACAAATATTCACTTATTCGCATTATGCACAATGTCTTGAAATGACTGACTTAAGCTGGTCTATATAAAATGTCTTGGTCATACTGTTTTAGAAATATTCACTTAGGTGATTTATGCACAACGTCGTGAGGAGACTGACCTAACCTGGTTTATATAAAATGTCTTGTTCATACTGTTTTATGAATATTCACTTAAGCGTATTATGCACAATTTCTTGAGATGACTGACTTAAGCTGGGTTATATAAAATGTCTTGTTCATACTGTTTTACAAATATTCACTTAGACATTTTGTGCACAATGTCTTGAGACAACTGACTTAAACTGGTTTATATAAAATGACGTCTTCAAACTGATTTACAAATCTTCACTCAAGCGTTTTATGCACAACATCTTGAGAAGACTGACCTAAGCTGGTTTATCTAAAATGTCTTGTTCATATTGTTTTACAAATATTCTCTTAGGCATTTCATGCACAATATCTTGAGAAGACTGACCTAAGCTGGTTCATATAAAATGTCTTGTTCATATTGTTTTACAAATATTCACTTAGAGATTTTTTACACAATGTCTTGAGAAAACAGATTTAAGCTGGTTTATATAAAATTTCTTGTTCAAAATGTTTTACAAATATTCACTCAGGCGTTTTTTGCACAATGACTTGAGAGGGCTGACTTAAGCTGTTTTTTATCAAATGTCTTGTTCGTACTGTTTATCCAAATATTAACTTAGGCATGTTATGCATAATGTCTTGAAAAGACTGACTTGAGCTGGTTTATATATAACGTCATTTTTATATAAAATGACTTTTTCATACTGTTTTACAAATATTCACTCAGGCATTTTATGCACAATGTCTTGAGAAGACTGACTTAAGCTGGTTTATAGAAAATAACTTGTTCGTACTATTTTACAAATATTCACTTAGGCATTTTATACACAATGTCTTGAGATGACGGACTTAAGCTGGTTTAAATGAAATGTCTTGTTCATACAGTTTCACAAATATTCACCTAGGGGTTTTATGCACAATGTTGTGAGAAGACTGACCTAAGCTGGTTTATATAAAATGTCTTGTTCATATTGTTTTACAAATATTTACTTGGAGATTTTATACACAGTGTCTTGAAAAGATTGATTGACGGTATTTTATATAAAATGTCTTGTTCATCCCGTTTTACAAATATTCACTTAGGCGTATTATGCACAATGGCTTGAAAATACTGCCTTAAGCTGGTTTATGTAAAATGTCTTGGCCATACTGTTTTGCAAACATTCACTTAGGCATTTTATGCACAATGTCTTGATAAGCCAGACTTAAGCTGGTTTATATAAAATGACTTTTTCATACTGTTTTACAAATGTTCACTCAGGCATTTTATGTACAATGTCTTGAGAAGACTGACATGAGCTGGTTTATACAAAATGTTTTGTTCATACTGTTTTACAAATTGTCACTATGGCATTTTATGCACAATGTCTTGGGAAGACTGACTTAAGCTGGTTTATATGAAATTTCTTGTTCATACTGTTTTACAAATATTCACTTAGGCATTTTATGCAAAATGTCTTGAGAAGCTGGTTTATATAAAATATGTAGTTCATTCTGTTTTACAAATAATCACTTAAGCGTTTAATGCACAATGTCTGGTTTTATGTTTAATGTCTTTCAGATAATGAGATAAACTGGTTTATATAAAATGCCTTGTTCACAACATCTTCAGAAGCTGACTTGAGCAGCTTTAGAAAGCACTGCTGTTTTGGCTATGTTGTGAATTCTGATCTCCCTGTGTATATTTGTGTGTAGGTGGACGGTTATGATACTCAGTATGGCGATGGATATGACCTGAGCTACGGTGAGGGATATGGCGAGGGCTATGGCGAAGGAGACTACACTGTCGGTAGAGGAGGAGGGAGCAGCAGCAGCAGTACTGTATCCATTGGGGATGGGTCTGCTTCTGTCGGGGGCGGATCCGTGTCGGTCGGGGGCGGCTCTGTGTCGGCCGGGAGCGGATCCGTGTCGGTAGGGGGCGGATCCGTGTCTTTTGGGGGCGGATCCGTGTCCGTCGGAGGAGGTTCGACCGGTGGCGGCTCGTCCAGTGCTGGCGCCGGAGCGGGGGCGGGGTCTGTCATCACAGGGACAGGCCAGGCCGGTGTGGACGGTGGTTTGGATTATACTGAGAAGTTCAAGGAGGAGTCCATCACGGATTATACTGATGCCGACCTGGACAAGATTTATGGAGACTATGGAGACTACTACGGGGAGGGCGAAGACAAAGTCTTGCCCGCTGAGACCGACAAGTACATCGGACAGGTAGACACCATTTATCATTTGATAAATTAATTATGCACGGCTAAAGGAACTATATTAGTGTTGGAGATGTCTGGTTCCATTTACCTCCATTATATTAGTGTTGGAGACGTCTGGTTCCATTTACCTCCACTATATTAGTGTTGGAGACATCTGGTTCCATTTACCTTCACTATATTAGTGTTGGAGATGTCTGGTTCCATTCACCTCCACTATATTAGGGATGGAGACGTCTGGTTCCATTCACCTCCACTATATTAGGGATGGAGACGCCTGGTTCCATTCACCTTCACTATATTAGTATTGGGATGTCTGATTCCATTCACCTCCACTATATTAGAGTTGGAGACGTCTGGTTCCATTGACCGCCACTATATTAGTGTTGGAGACGTCTGGTTCCATTCACCTCCACTATATTAGTGTTGGAGACGTCTGGTTCCATTCA
>JBBKCR010065710.1:0-10274 GCA_037577295.1 Ladigesia roloffi | reverse complement strand
CTCCCTCCCTCCCTGGATCTCTCCCTCCCTCCCTGGATCTCCCCCCCCCTCCCTAGATCTCTCCCTCCCTCCCTTCGTCAGGTCCAGACTGAAATGCGGAAGATGTGGCTGCGTTGGACACTGGCGTTCGACTGGAAGGGTCCTGTGGTGCTGGCCAACTACCGCTATGGCTCAGTGCTGACTAGCCTGAACAGCAGCGGCAGTGTTCGCTCCCAGCTGCCGACCTCGGCCCGCGGCGCCATCCTGCTGTCCAGCCGGGTTTACTGCACCTCCAGCCGCACCAGCAGCACCCGCACCTCGCTCTCCCACACCCACGCCCACACCCACGCCGCCCTCCCCGGCTACGTCTTTAGCAACTCGGACGTGGAGAGCCTGCCACCCTCCATTCCGGAGGAGACGGAGGAGGAGGCCAAACGCGTGGACGACATCACGCTCAGAGAGGACGGAAATGACATCACACGAAGGGAGAGCATGGAGGATGCCTTCAGAAACCACGGCAAGCCTGATCATGACATCCTGCTGAGGGAAAAAAGGGACCTTGCTAGTGAGGTGACCTTCAGAGAGAGCTCGAGTGATGTCAGACTAAAGGAGTCTGGGGTTCTGAGGTACAGCAGTTTGGATCAGGAGGAAGAAGAGGCACTATAGGGCAATGATGTGGCGACACCAACACTAAACGTCATTGTTTTTACTTAAATATGACATTTCTACACATTTTAAGACATTCTTTTGCTGAATTATTGAAGAAAAAGAACTCAAATACAATTTGGCAAAGTGCAACCTGTGGTCTCAGAGCTAATTTGGCTTATTGACGCCTAAATCCATTAGGAGTAGATGATTCCTGAGTGGAGGAAGTGATGGGACCCTTCAAACCTCTCAGACAGCTCAAGTGGCTCATTGAAGTGGCTGACTGGGGATCTGAATCTAGTATGGTTAATTCAACAAATAAATAAGCATTTACACTAGACTGCGCAGAAATGAGTCATGTTTAAGCCCGTCCCTCCCAGAGATGGCAACAAAATTAGCAATTTAACGTGATGGGCTTAGACATTTGCATACCTCAACCCAAACGGATGAAAACGCTCCCAGTTCATGGACTGTAGGCTGAGATGTAAACAGAATTGTGAATCCTGTGAAAACTGTGAAAAACTTGATTTGTTGTTAGTTTAAAAACACAGCGATCAAAAACACTTTGTACTTACTGTGACAGGTCTCGCCATGCACCACCAAATAACTATTCTGGACTGAGTATTGGTAATTGACTCGGATTTGGACTTAAATACTTTATGCTGTCCTGGAAAATGCATACACACATACACATATATATATTTTGGGTGTGCAGAGCGGCCACTATTCGTATTTGTATTTGTATTTGAGTAAAATTCAATAATGCAGCGCAAACAACGTCAGAATCTCCTCCTGAACTTGAGTGTGTGATGGGGGAGGGGGAGGGGGCGGGGGAGGCGGAGGCGGAATATCTAAAAGTGAAAGTGATCAATTGATCACAAGTGAACACACCAAATTCCTCCTCTGCATTTAAACCCATTCACCAATTAGCGGGCAGCCATGAATTCTGCGCCAGAATACAAATATTTGTTTTTGTCAGAATAACGTATTGGTAAAAAACACGTTACTTGTGGCTTTTTGAATACCGTATTTGGATTCGGCTCCACCTCTAATATATAAATTGGTACAAAAGCTGTCATGGCATACTGAGTTCTCTATGCACATGTGCTTTGCTATTTTGTTACTATGAGAGACTGTGAAAGAAAAGGGGTGTGTCCCCTTTACTATTAAATAGAACTACAGTTGTGAGTCATGTACACACGAGTGAGTCTTCACTCCTACATACAAGATCACCACCAGATTTTTCACACAGAATGTCTTACAAAGACCATTTCTACAGACTGTGGTGAACTGCACTGGTCAAAACTGACAGACTGACATTTATTCTACTGCTTAATGCACCTTTTAAATGACTAGGGCTGTAGGATGCTAGGATTCTGGGTAGTTAGTGCTGATTGGTTGATGAGCCAAGCAGCTCATTGGCTGTTCCTACTCACTGATGTCATGAATGTACACAAGCCACTGTTGGAAAATCCTGTAAGTGAAGCTCAACAACCTCATAAAAAAATACCACAGTGGAAATATTTGATGCTGTCTTGAGAAAACGAGTGCATTAGTCTGTATAAAACGTTACAATTTTGCACAAAAGCTCCAAACGAAGCCAATCGTTTGGGATTTGCTAAAGAGCTCCCTCTAGTGTCCAATCAACATGACCGACATGAAGTGGTGGTTCTCCTAATTACAGGTTCTTTGTAACGTCTTACAGTTTATAATGTCAGTGTTCTTTGCTCATCAGGTTGCCTGACTGACAAATCTAATGTAAAGATAATCTACAAAAATAAGCCTTGAAGTTAATTGGTGTAACTACACTGTTGAAATTTGCATATGTCGATGTAAATGTGTACATAACCCTAACCCTAACTTTCCTTTGACTGCTAGTAATTACTGCTGTTAGTTAGTATTGGTGTCCCTTTAAATGTGTTAATTAGGATGTCAGTGACAGTTTGTGCTCTGATGTGAACCAGTATCAAATGTACAGGATGTAATCCATTATTTGCTCCAAGTATTATTTTTGTACTGATTTGTATAGATATGTGTCTCCAATGTGTACCATATTGTGGGTTTGTTCTGAATATTATATTGTATTTGTACTGAGGTTTAAAAAAAGACACTATAAGAAACACATTCACTCACAAAATATTTACATTTATTTTTCCACATGTTTTCTATCAGTTTTTTGGGTGGATTGCTAAATGGACTTCAATGCTTTGGCTGCATCAGAGTCAAGGATCGGCTTGGCTGTGGCATCCTTCGAGGGCGCCCTCTCAGATGGCCTGTTAGACCCAGCCAGCCGGGTCGCCCTGTTAGACTCCAGGACAGGTGGTGGGGCCTACTTGCCCCGCTTCGGAGGCTGGTACTGTAATGGGGGTGGTTTAGTCACATCTGGGCCACGTCTGCCACGCCCCCAGTGGGCCACGTCACCAGAGTTCAAACCTGCACAAGTTAAATGATGTCTGTGGAGCAGACCAGCTTTTCCTGATGAACTCCCTTCCCACCTTAGGCTGAGTGTAGGTTTACACGATGACGATGTGAACAGAAGACGCAAAACTGGCGTCGCGTCCACTTTTTATTTCACGTTAGACGAGTGTTTCCGCGGGGAAATCTGCGTACATACGGTGATGCAAAAACTGTGTTGAAATCGATTGGTTGTGCATGCCAGACGGCTAGGTGGCGCTGTGATACACTAACACAAACATCGCCATGGCTATGCGCATGTGTAGAATCTTCCTTCTTCTCGTCACTGTGCCGCGAAATCACTAAATATTCTGTACATTTGTAGTAACGATGCCTGTACATTTATTATGGCTGCCAGAGTCGCCTGAAGGTCCAAAGCATGGATGTATTCCGACATGATTGTTTACTGCGTGACGTAAACGCTACGCGACGTGAGCAGAACAGCAGGTCTGAGCCAGTTTTGCGTCTCGGCCAGTTTAGATAGAGACGGTACGCCGGGGCGTCTTCAACTTTTCCACTTTCGAGGGTGGTTTGAGATTTTTGCGTCTTCAAGCCTAAAAATGCCGTCACCGTGTAAACAACAGACACTTACGATAAAATATTTAGTCGTTTTTACTCACAAGCGTCTTCGTGTGAACAGGCCCTGAGTTTCTCTCGACTGCCTGAGTTAAGCCTTGTTTCTGTTTCATTAGTTCTTTGTTTTGATTGGTTGTCCATGACGAGCCCCCTTGTGCGTACATACAAAAAAATTGGCCAGTCCAGAAGGCTGGCATGTGGTCGCCATGGCCTTACCCTCACTCTCTCCTCTCTACATGAGTCAGGCAAAACTATGCCAGGAGCAAGCATCTCTCTCCATCTCTGACAAACTACTCCACACTCCTCTTGGGTTTGTGCCTCAGTGGCTGAAGGCGGAGAGTTCAGGACGAGGCTGAGTGCTTCTCTGTTCTTCTACAGTGGACAGTGATTTTCTCCCTCTTTCTTTCTTTCCTGTCTGTCCTCTGTTCCCACTCAGCTGCCCTGTCCACTGGCAGGTGATCCCTTCCTGACTACCCACAATGCAGAGCTTTTATCTACTAGGCTCCTGTAAATGCATCAGGTCCATTTCAGCAGCTACAACATCTTCACAACCCAGCTGAGCCTGACCAGTATCCCCTTCGTGGCTGAGAGTGGAAGTACCTTGGTGATTCTGTTGGACTCTTTCAGTATGTCGACTCTTTATGTTTGTGGCTTTCTGAGATCGCTCTCTGTTTTGCAGTCCTATTAAAACACTTCGTTCCAGAAGTTTCCAGCAGTTGCATCCTCCTTACCCAAGCCCAGTGTTGGGCTAGTGCCTTTAAAAAGTAATTAGTTATAGTTACTAATTACTTCTCACAAATAGTAACTGCGTTAGTAACTGAGTTACATCATTATAAAAGTAACTAATTACCAGGCAAAGTAACTTTTGCGTTACTTAATAAATAAATCAATTTTAATATAAAATAAATATAAAACATTGTACACTAAGCGGCGTAGTGGGGGGTTACGTGTGTGTAAGCGCATGTGTGTCAGCGCATGCTTGTAGCGCTTTAAGTATTCCGTGTAGAACACACGTAGCGTTAGTTTCTTTCTTCGAGCCAGCGCATCGAGATTAAAAATTATATTTAAATATTTGGCTGTTCAGCGCGGGGGGGCATAAGGGGGCGTGGACAGACACAACAATCATCATCACTGGTTATGTGTCCCACCCCGACCCCGAACACACACACACACACACATAGTAACGCGCATTTTATTGTCAGTAACGGTAACGGCGCTGTAACGGGAGAAACAGTAACTGGTTTGATTACTCGTTACTGAAAACAGTTTTGCCGTTAGTAACACCGTTATTTATAGCGCCGTTATTCTGATCACTGGTAAAAGTAAAAGATTTTACTTTGTATGTACAGTCTGATTGTATTTGGGCCAAAAGTTCCTACTGCATTGAATTTTACAACAACTGATCATTAAGTATTTATGCAGTTGGGTTGCCACCTTCAGATCAATATAACATTATTTTCTGATTTATTTTTATATGCATATAAATAAGGATAGACAATATAATCCAGCATTAATGAGGCCCAATAAGAATTACATAAACATTTATAAAGGTTTATTCCAACAGGTGTCAGTTGTAACACTTACTGCAGAAACCGTCATTATGGAATCTGATGCTTGTCGGAATAAACCTTCATAAATTATTACATATGATCCAAAAGACTTATGAATGAAATGCGGTGTAAAAACTAAAATCTTAATCGGACTGGAAAACATTTTTATACATTACATCACAGAGGGGTAAACTACACGACTACATGCCTCACCGCACTGTTCTCAGCACATCATGGACGTTTTAAGTACTTAAAGAACACCAAATTAGAAATTGTTCTAATTACTGATTACTGTTCTAATTACTGATTACTGAACTAATTACTGATTACTGTTCTAATAACTGATTACTGAACTAATTACTGATTACTGTTCTAATTACTGATTACTGAACTAATTACTGATTACTGTTCTAATTACTGATTACTGAACTAATTACTGATTACTGTTCTAATTACTGATTACTGATCTAATTACTATTCTAATTTCTGATTACTGTTCTAATTACTGATTACTGATCTAATTACTGTTCTAATTTCTGATTACTGTTCTAATTACTGATTACTGTTCTAATTACTGATTACTGTTCTAATTACTGATTACTGTTCTTATTATACTCATTTATTTCTCTATTGCAAAAACTACTCTTTTGCACCTGCACTTTGTGCACTTTGCGGACTGTTCCCTGCCGCACTAATTCTGCACCCCATACAGTTCTTATAAGTATATTATAAACATTTATATTAATTCTCCACCCCCTTTTGTTCTTATATGTATGCTATAAACATTATTTATATTAATACCCCTCCCACAGCTCTAGTTATGCATTTGCAATTTATCTGCTTACTTATCTCCACCATCCTAATCATCTTCTGTTTTTCCTACTTTTTTCTTCTAGTGTTTCTTAAGGTCGGGCTGCAAAAAACATTTCACTGCATGTTGTACTAAGTATGATATTGTATGTGACAAATAAAATCAGATTCTGAATCTGTAATATAATGTTTTTTAACAACTACAGTTGCATCGTGTTTCTGCCACATCACGTCTTACTCAGCAGGTCAGGAGACAACATGCGGCCTGGACTGAGAGCGAGACGGTGGGCTGTAATCGTCTTTAGAGGTCGACAGATATATCGGTTTTGCAGATTAATCGGCAACGATAGTTGATTCACGGAACTATCGGTTATCGGCAAATCCACACCGATAGTTTTTCCGGGTTGTGTCAGAGCTGAAGTGGCTGAGAGCGGTCCGTCGTCCTTATTCAGTTTAGTATGTAACTTTTTTTTATTTATTTGGAGTGTTACTTTTTGTTTCAGTTTGAAAGTATGTCGTTAATTTACCTCAATAATTTTGAATATATTCATATTTATTTCATATAGCACATTTTCATGGTTCATTACTGTTTTTTTTTTTGTTTTTTGTAATAAAGTTCAGTACTATTTTACATTGAGTGATGTGTTTTTATTTAGTTTGCTTTTTTTTTAATCCAGTCTCCATTTTAAAATCTATCGGCTAATTGATCGGTACGGACCAACCTAGCTATCGGTAAAATTCAATATCGGTCGACCTCTAATCGTCTTATTCCAGGTTTGTAGTGCGAGCTCTATCTAGTCTCTGTCCTCGGGGAGAGGCTCCCGGAGGAGGCCGGGTTAGATCAGTTCCTCCGCTGGGTAAATAAACCCGGCGAGGACGGCGAGCGCTTCCGTGTGGTCTCAAACGGCGGGCCCGGGCGGGGGGGGGCTAATCACGTCCATGTGTTGGCCGTCGTACCCGTCCTCACCGTGGGAATGGAGCGACGGTGGGATGTCTGGGAAAGAGGAGGGGAGAGAGAGAGGGATGGGAAAGAGGAGTGTTCTCGTCACGGGTCCCTGAAAGGGCGGCCACTCACTGGCTCTGGGGGCTCCGCCTCCTCCGCCGCCTGCGTGCTCGCCGTCATGACCCCCACCTCCAGGCGGCCCTCCCTCTGAGACACACACACACACACACACACACACACACACGTGCATTTTCCATCAAGACGGTGAGAAAGAATTCATTGTAATAAAAGCAGAATGCAGTTCTCTTATCTGGAACCTGAAATATGCTTATTTATTTTTTCTTCACCATTTTCAATTAAACTAAAGAAACGATTCCAGGCCTTCTTATGACTTTTAGTCATTTAAGAGACATTTAGACTTAAACTCTGTTAACTCACTGACTCCCAGCTGTTTTCAGATCAGAGAACCCCTCGCTGCCGGAGGTTTGGAGCCTTTTGACTGATTTTTATATCTATATAAACATAGAACCTGCCAAAATAAAGAGCAGACTCTCTTCTTTCATCAAAAACACAAAACTGTTTCTACCATTTTCCATTCTTTAGAAATCAGGAGAAATTGGTTTCACCAAAAACACATGATTTGACCCCAAAAAAATGAAGAAAAGAAGCTTTTTGTGAATTTTTTTTCTATAAAACAGCAAAAACACTGAGATGGGCTTTAGGGAAAAAATAACCAGCTTCCCCAGAACCTCCCCGGCGGTCCCGTAGAAAAGCTTCATTTACATCTGTAGGCGTCAATGGCAGTCAGTAGGTGAAATAGCGGAAGATGATTTCAGTTTTATTGATTTGAGGACGACTTGAGCGCTGAAGTACGTTAACGGTCAAAAGTTTGGACACACTTCCCTATTCTGTTTTTCCTTTATTATTATTATTATTATCTACTCTGTAGACCAGATATCACCAAACGGCGGACCGCGGTCCGTATCCGGACCGAGTGATTGTTCTGTCCGGACCCATGACCAGTCTGGTAAATTCACGAGATTCACGAGAGTAATTTTCATGTAACATTATTTTGGCCAGTCGTGTCTGTAGACAGGGGGCGCTGTTACTCCAGTTAATACAACAGCAGCTTCACTCGTTACTTTACTAGTGATGGAAAGTTCGGCTTATTTCAGAGAGACGTCTCTTCTGGCTCCGCCCCCAAAGAGGAGCCGGTGTTGTGCCAAAAAGTGATCGTCTGCCAGAACTTGATTGCCGTCCGCGGGAGCGCGCTCAGCTTCTTAAAGCTGTAAATGGCAGCAAATGCATTTTCGGTTTCAGACGAAATTATTTTTTTATCGGACCGAAACTGCGATGACGCAATCATGACGCAGATGACGCGACCACGGCCTCCCCGCGTCTGATTGGATTAGAGTCAGCATGTCTGCCGCATGTTTGGGTTCGATTCCAACTGAAGTAGAGGTCGACCGATATATCGGTTTTGCCGATTAATCGGCACAGATAGTTGATTCCCGGAACTATCGGTTATCAGCAAAAGTCCGCGCCGATAGATTTTTCCGGGTTAATTTTCTATACCCTTTGTTTCAGTTGTTCACTTTAATCGACCTCAATAATTATTAATATATTCCTATTTATTTCATATAGCACATTTTCATGATTCAGTACTGATTTTTTGTTAGTTTTTAGTAATAAAGTTCAGTACTTTTTTACATGGAGTGCTGTGTTTTTATTTATTTATTTATTTATTTATTTAATCCAGTATCCATTTTAAAAACTATCAGTTAATTAATCGGTTATCTGCAAGTACGGACCGACCTAACTATCAATATCTGTAAAATTCAATATCGGTCGACCTCTACACTGAAGTACAACTTGACAGCACTTCCAGCGGGGGGTGTTCACTAATAACAGAATGGTCATTTTCTGTCTGCGATTTCGAAAAAGAAAGTCAGTTTTCCAGTGATTACAATTAATATACTTCAGTGTTTGTTTTGATACACTGTTGTGTTACAAGCCTAAAGAGAATGTTGTTTATCTTTCACCAGTTTTTAAAGCCCTTGTTCTGAATGCAGCTTGTTCAAGCACTTCACCCAGAACTATTAAACTGAATCCACTAGTTCTATGAGAGAAGAGATTTAAATGTTTAATATTTCAGCTTTCTTGACTTTAGGCTGGTTATAGGCGGGGCCATTATTTTACACTGTGCATTGTCTTAATGTTGAATAAATATCTTCAAAGTTTTGTACAGATGAATTCTTTTAGTAATTTAATAATAATTTATTTCGGTTTTCAGTTTCGGTTTTCAGCCAGGGGTGTTTCCTTATTTTCGGTTTTCGGTTTCGGCCTGAGAAAATCCTTTCGGTGCATGCCTAGTAAATACATTGTGATTTATAAACCTATCCACAATGGGACCCGAAATAAACCTCAGGGCACTTTCCCTCAAGTAAGAAAGTGAGAAGTGTGGGTATCCGCACCTCCAGGACGTGGCGTGTGAGGCAGGTCCCCTCGGTCTGCAGCCGGAACAGGTTCCTGAGGCCGAACAGCTCGCCCGCCTGGCCGTCCGCGCCCTGCACCGCCTCGAAATACCGGCGCGCGTTCTCCCCCCCGATCACCGACGACTGCAGCTGCTGCACAACCAGAACAGAACGACCTCAGCTCAAACTAGGACTACGCAGGTACACACACAGGTACACACACACACATTACTTACTCACTATATAATTAGTAAATCAAACTAAATTTAATCCCCCATTTATTTTTTGCCATGGTTGACAAATGGAAAAATGAGTATGTGCCTCTTACACAGACCACGTTTTATATTTTGTTTGATATTTCAGTTTAATTCAGTAGATAAGCAGTAATAGTGCATTTAACTTGGGTTTCAGGTCTATTTTTTGTAAATCAACCTATCAACCAATCAATCAATCAGTCAATCAGTCAATCAGTCAATCAATCAGTCAATCAATCAGACAGACACACAGACAGACACGCAGACAGACACACAGACAGACACACAGACAGACACACAGACATAGTAGCTGTCCTGCCAAAACGTCTATTTTTCGGGAATCTCAAAAAACGAAGTATATTCTAAATAGATGAATACGGTCATCAAAATTGGTATGATCATTTTCAACACTTCTCATTGGTTAATAATTTCAAAATTTTACAGACCCATGTGAAGACCAATAGTATTGATTTTATGAAAAAAACAAAAAATAAAGACCAAAAGTGGATTTATGAGGTTTGTTACTATATATATATGTGTGTGTGTGTGTGTGTGTGTGTGTGAGATATATATATATATATATATATAT
>JBBKCR010065680.1:0-10275 GCA_037577295.1 Ladigesia roloffi | reverse complement strand
AACTGATCGTTTCATGTCTTAAGACATCAATGTGTCGTCATGAGCCACGGGGTGTAATCTGGACTTGTCTGTGCATGGTTTTTTACTTTAAAAAATTTTGATGTGCATCCACTTCCATTAAATGACTATCAGACTGTTATGGCTAAAGCTAAAAATCTGCATTTGTGTTCTGCTGAGAAAACAAGTCACCTTCGATTTGGATGCCCTGGGGGTAAGCAAATAAACATCAAATTTTCATTTTTGGGTAAACTATCGCTTTAATTGGAAAAGTTTACTGTCCACAGGTTATACTGCAGTCCAGTCCATCACCTTAGGGAAATCCTCCACTCAAGTCCATTTATAACCAAGCCAAACTAGTATTAACACAAAGAAATCTGTAAATAAAACGATATCAAATTGAATCGGATCAAGAATCGAATCAGATCATAACCCTGTGAATCGGAATCGGATCGATTCAGGAAATCGGCAACAAAAACCAGCCCTAGTCACTACTGTTCTGAGAACAGTCCACTAAACTAATAATATCTGGACACCAGCGGCCCTGGGGTCAGGAACTATGGGGTGATGAACGGGGGATTAATGTGTTTCTGATAAAGTGGCCAAAGAGTGGAGTTAAAGTCCTTCACAGCCAGACTGAACAACCTGTTGCTTCATTTCTCATAAGAGATCTGCTGAATAAAATTACTCACTCTGGAACAGAAGTAACAGCTCCACTGCTGTAAGACCCATCACTCTTCATCACACAGCTGGGTTCTCCCTCTCCTCTGCTGAATACAGGAGGTTCTGGCATGAATCTGTGTCTCTTCATGGACACACAGCTGGGTTCTCCTCCTCCTCTGCTGAATACAGGAGGTTCTGGCATTGACCCGTCACTCTTCATAGACACACAGCTTGGTTCTCCTTCTTCTCTGCGGAACACAGGAGGTTCTGGCATGGACCCGTCACTCATCACAGACACACAGCTGGGTTCTCCCACTCCTCTGCTGAATACAGGAGGTTCTGGCACTGACCCGTCACTCTTCATAGATACACAGCTTGGTTCTCCCACTCCTCTGCTGAATACAGGAGGTTCTGGCATTGACCCGTCACTTTTCATAGACACACAGCTGCGTTTTCCTCCTCCTCTGCTGGAGTTAGAAGGCAAGGCACAGACAAAGTTTACTTATGCAGCACACCGTCACACAGTAGATCATTCAATGTGCTTTACACCAATAAAATAAGCATAAATGTCTGAATTTAAGGAATAAAAGTAAGCAATTAAATACAAATGGAAGAATTAAAGTCAGATAAAAAATATGCCAAAGTTAAACAAAAGTACAGGATGCAGTACAGAAGGACACACAGATCAAGGCGCCTGGTTTTTGTGCACTATAACAGAGATAAAATTAGAGTCAGGACCGATTAACTGAAGTTTAATCTATTTTTTTCTATTTTCACAGGTTAAGAGTTGATGAGAAGTTAC
Source organism: Ladigesia roloffi (assembly GCA_037577295.1). NCBI lineage: Eukaryota > Metazoa > Chordata > Actinopteri > Characiformes > Alestidae > Ladigesia > Ladigesia roloffi. The sequence continues at coordinate 8,813 of JBBKCR010065680.1, read as the reverse complement.
TCACTTTGGGCCAGAGGTTCCTCCTCCACTGCTGAAGAGATGGTGCTCCATCATTACATTCAGTCTTCTCAAACACACACACACATACACACAGATAAAAATTTAATGTACCTCTATGCAGTTATGTGTGCATTAATAAGTATGTGTGTGTATTGTACTACCAGATGAAAATTACTGTTTGAAATTATGACTAAAGTAAAAGTGAAAGTGACCATTCTGTCAAATGTTAACACCCCACAGCACACAGTGAGAACAACAAGATATTCTTCCTCTGAATTTAACAAATTTAACCAAGGGTGCAGGATCTATTATAGCAGGGGGGGACACGTGCCCCATCATTTTTTGAGTCCCAGACTATGCCGTCACCCCAAAAAAAATCCAGACCCAGAAAAAAACACTGTTCCCAAGTCAGAGTGTCAGTTTTGGAGGTTAAGTTTTCTGTCATTACCTCTGTTATGTCTTTTCTTCAGGCACTGTTTTAAATCCTCTCTTCTTTTAATGTGCATCTGGAAATTTCAGTTTTGCCTCAGTTCACAGGAAAATGGGTAGAGGACTCACTGGCTGGAACTCAATCATGTCCCACACAAGGGCTCTCAATACAAGAGCTAGGCCTGCTGTTCCTTTATCTCTCTCTCACACACACACTACGGCTCCGACTGTCCCGGAACTGGAGAGCCGCAGTGAGACAAAAGCCCTGGAAACATGCAAGAGATCACTCATGTACATGGGAGATGGTTACTTTGACCGTAGAAATGCTGGAAAAAGTTTTTTGGCAAAATCTAAGGGACCAAGAACAGCCAAACATAATTATTTTCGAGAATACGAAGAGAGAAACTTCACTTGTTTGACCCTTTTTGTCAGACAATATTTGCTAAAACAGGCCTTGTGGTATCTGAGGAATATTAGTCTGTATATACCAGAGCTGGTTTGATACCATTAGGTGACATGGTTGAATAGATTCATAGATTTAATTGACCAATTTGGTAGTAAAAATGGTCAAAAATAAACAAATGTAATATTTCCAGGTTTGTGAGGAATATTAGCCTAAAGATATAAGACTTGGTCTGACACCACAAAGTCACATTTTTGAAGAGATTAATAGATTTTATTGATCAATTTGGTATGTAAAAAACTTGCCAAAAATAAACAAAGCCATTATTTGCAAAAACAGGCCTTGTGGTATCTGAGGAATATTAATCTGTATATATTAAGAGTTGATTTGAAACAATAAGGTGACGGGTTGAAGAGATTAATAGATTTTATAGGTCAATTTGGTAGTAAAAATGGTCAGAAATAAACAAATGTAATATTTCCAGAAACATGACATTTGGTTTGTGAGGAATATTAGTATAAATGTATTAGACTTGGTCTGACACCACAAAGTCACACTGTTGAAGAAATTGATATATTTTATTGATTATTTTTGTATCCTTTTGCGTAGCTTGTAGTAGTTTTGCGACGGCGTCTAACGCAGTATTCGCGAATATCAAACGAATGTCGAATATCAAACCAACTTTACCGCAGTCCCCAGCCACGCCACGTCACACTTCAAGCCACATAAGACTCCACTCCAGGTACCTCGATTCCTCCCACTCTCCACACCCCTCCCCTGTCCCCCTCTATCCTAAATTACTCCTATCCCATGTCCGAACTATTCTTAACTTTCCTTAACATAAAATGGAACACGCTACACGACATTTCCTGCAAGGCCGCGGCATCCTTATCCCCAGTAAACGCGGGCAGGACCCTACCCGAACCAGTTCAGACCCAGAAAAAACACTGTTCAAAACACGCAGAAAGTCAAAGAATCTGTTCTGGGTGTTAAATAAGTCTTTACCTCAGTAATTACATCTGTGTCTTTTCTTCACTCACCGCGTTTAGTCTTCTCTTCGTAACATCCACAAAATAACTTTCACTTTCGATTCTAAACCGGTTTAAACTGGTTCTCCAGTCACAACGCACCCTGAGGTTTCGCTCTCTCTGGCGCTCTCTCTCACACACACATTCGCACAATATCACACTTTAGTTAAAGAACGCACACTAATGTCCCTTACGCACACACGTCTGTTACATAAAACCTTATTTACAACTGAAATTAGTGCTCCTTTCACATACACACACACACACGCACACACACAAGCTGTGAGTTATTACAGAAGATAGAACATATTTCAAAGGAGAATGCATGGTCAGGTCCTAGACTAAACAAATTAACTCATTTTCTAAAACGGTTTAGTGGTTAAGTGTTGAAAAATTTGTTCATTTTTCATCAGTTACTGTGAGAAACTTGCTGTTCCTCCTCATTTAAACTCTTACCTTAGTACAAAATATTCTCAGTTTGTTCAGTTAATGTGAGGGGAAGAATTTCTGTTTTGGAGAAACCAGTGGAAAAATAACAATTCCACCGGAGTAACTAGCAGCTTTTCTTAAAGGCAGATTTAAAGATAATACTGAATGTATCACTCATGAATATGGGAGATTACTTTAACTGGAGAAATACCGCACTCACAGAAATATTTAGGCCCATTTGCAAGTATTTCTGTATTTCAATAGCATATAGAATTTCCCTCCATTTGAATTATTTAGATTTAACAGATACAGGTCAGTAAACTTTATGTCCTGCATATCTCTCAGTCACATGTCAATGAAACAGTTATGAATGAGATTTATGTAATAATACCAATAAACCCGATGTGATCTGAATAAACAACTGCAGATTTATCTCTCTTTAATTAAACCCGTTGTAAACAATCTCATACATTTGAACTAAATTAATCTTGCTTGATCCGAAGCTCATCATATTTAAATCAGTTTTAATTGATTCAGTTTCATTGTTTTCACACTTAACAGATTTATGCTAATTTTAAGGAATTTGAATAAATACATTCAAAATATTTAATTATTTAAATGTTATTTAAATGACTTTTTAATGTTAAGCTGCTTGTAACATATTTTGGAGATCAGGTTTTGGTTCCTCTCCTCTGAGTTTATCTGGGTTACAGTGTGGTTGCCTACTCCAGAAATGGAAATGTTTGTTCTGTTTAAACATGTAAATACTAGAAAACCTCCCAAACTTGTGTTGTACTATTTTTCATGTATTGTTACCACAAAGCTGACTTTAGGTGGTGCCTGGAACTCACTCACTGATCCCATGTCTGAGGTTTTTTATGGGTAATACAACAATATGTATAACACTATATAAGAGTTCATTGCTGTGAAATGCGGAGGAAAGGAATCTCACATATCACCAGTGTTGGGCAAGTTACTTCAAAACCGTAATGCATTATTTATTACTCTCACATCGGGAGGTGCTTGTGAGTGAGGCGAGGTGCCGAGTGCAGGTTCTTAGATGGTATTTTAATGTGGACACAGACTCAAGACAATACAGAACTTAAACAGATACCTGGCACGCGGGCAGAACTCAAATACAACACAAAAGACACAAAAGGGTAAAGGCAGTGCGGGAGACATAAGGTGTCGTGATGGATGCTAAGACTCAGAACACAGGAATCTAAGGAACTTAAATACTAAACAGACACACACAAGAACCAATCAGAATGCACAATTACTTAAACAAAATTCAGAACAGGTGATCACAATGACTTGACAAACACACAGTCCAAAATGTCAAAATCAAAGTCCTCTGACACAACAACTACTTGTTACTGTCATTTCACAGTAATTAGTTACATTACAATATTACTGTATTTAAAATGTAAGGCATTACACTACTATTGCATTACTTTTAAATTACTCTCGCCAAAATAACTGGAAATAAGGACCGGGCAATGAAAAGCTAGCTCATGCTGTTCAATGAGCTCATTCCACAGCCAGTGGAAGGTGATGAGGGATCTGACTGAGCGGCTCTTGGTTAAAAACAGGACTAAATGTCATTCGATCAGTTGCAGGTTCGCTCATCTCTCTGCTCTGTCTGACTACAAGAAGTGAAACATTTTTCTCCTCTGCTGATCTCGCGGTGATTTTGGTGAATTTGTATTGCATTGATGTTTTTTAGTATTTCGTTTTTAAAACGTTTTAGAGAGGGGATGCGCATTTTGGGGGCGGGGGCTGTGTGTGTCGGAATGAGAGTGTGCGTGCCTGTGTCTGAGAAGGGGGAGAGTGAGTATGAGGTGTGTGTGTGTGTGTGTGTGTGTGTTTGTGTGTGTCTGTGGCTGAGAGGCGGTGAGCGAGAATGAGAAGCTTGAGTGCATCTCACTAGTTGGGCTGTTACTTTTCTGTTTTACTGCAGCATGCCGACATTGACCTGTTCGGTAATAATAAACAGCAGTTTACGGCATAACTGTGTAATTTCCATCCAATTCACTTCATTCCGTGTTAAAATGTATTGTAACGCGCGTTACTGACATTTGTACCGAGTAAAATATTTAAAAAATTTTAATACAATGCCTTACATTACCACATTACAGCAAAAAGCAATGCATTACAATTATTCTGTACTTTTGTAACGCGTTACTCCCAACACAGCAGATCACATGGCCCACACAGATCTAAACAGTCGAGGACTGACAATTGGCTCATATCTAATGAATCAGAAAAAAATCTACCTTGGATGTAGAACCTGAACCATCTAAACTCACAGACCTTAAAGATATTTTTCCAACCATCAGATTACGATTAAATACAGTTAATGGAAGTTGTTATTGAAATATATTATTGACATCCATCAAATTTGCTTTTTACTGAAAACTGGGAGAAGTCCAAATAATATAATTTGACACTGATTAAATGGGAATCTGGGTCAGACTTACCTTCATCTTTTTTGTTTATGGACTTTATGTCAGTGCTGCTTTAACTGTCAAAAATAGCCGTTTTGGAGAACTCTTGCTTAAAAAACACTAACATACAAGCACGTCTGGATCTCTGGAAGGCTCTGTCATTAGGACTAGATGTAACTGGATTGTAAAAAAACCTTGAATCAAATGCTGATTTTTTGGTGTTGCAGTCCAGCAGCATACAAAAACATCCACGCAACATTTTGACATATCTCCATGTTTCTGATCCATCCCTAAAAACACACCTGTCCTCAAGTGGAATCAAATTCTAATTCATTACTATCTAAACACATTATATATTTCATATTCAAAATAACTCCAATTTACATGATATTAGTAAATATTAGTGGTGTAATAGGCCTGGAGCCCTCAGTACAGATCCACTCTAAAAATGGTTTAGAGTGTGATGTTAGTGAGTCCTGGGAGACTGTATCAATAAAGCTCTGTGTAATAAAGCTGTGTGGATGGTTGTTGACTTTGTTTCTATGTGTGTTGGTGTATTTTTTCCAGCATAAAATGAAATGTATTCAGAGAAGGGAAACCTTATAATGGAATATTGGTTTAATGATAAAATACTTCAGCAATACCTGTGCCTGGCCTTCTTGGTCCATATAAATCACAGCCTACGACAACACAGCGCTCATTAGAAAAGTCAAATATTTTTAACCAGCTCTGGCTCAGAGGGAAGTCTGAATGAACTGATGTGGAACTTTTTGGACTGATAACCGATTATTGGGGAATAAATTGTGCTTAATAATTATGCTGCCCCCTGCTGGAATAAACATCCCATCAGCTTCAAATCTACACTGGTGCTTTAAAAAGCTGGTAAAACCGCACTATTCTCGTCCATTGTTTTGTTTGATTTAACAAGCAATCTTGTATTTCTTCCATGCTATTTTGTTCTATTTTTATTTCATTTTTGTTCTATTTGTGAGGTTGGCTGACAATTAGGGGGCACCCAAAGTCGATTTTTGAGTTAGTTTGACCCCATGGTCACACCAGCTTCTTGTTAGAGAATTATAAGAAGCAGCTGCTGGTGGGTTCAGGGTCAGTGGGTCTTTGTTGGGATTGGGTGTTGTGTTGTGGGGATTTATATTTATGGGGTTCAGTTGTCTTGAGTTGCTGGTTATTCGTTCTATAAGGAAGTAATTTTGTTTGTGGATCTGGCCAGCGTGCCTTTTGTTTTGTCTTTATTGAAAATAAAAGAAAAAAAGGCATGGAATTTTGTGGACCCGGGACACGTGGGGAGACGTGACAATATTCCTATAAAGCACACCGAATGGACTTTGTGTATGATAATGGATGATATAAACAAACTTGACTTGACTTTCGCATGGCTGATATCAATTCAGATATTGATTTTTCCTATGCAAATTTATACTTTATTTCATAAATATTCATATTCATACACAATACATACAACTAGAGATCGACCGATATATCGGTTTACCGATATTTTTCCCGATATTTAAGCATTTTAACATAATAGGTTATTGGTTTTGTAATATCCATCTGGGGGGCGTTTTGAGAATTTCGCGCCTGATCACCATTTCAGCACAGCATCTGAGGGGGAAACCATTTGCGAAAGTATACTTACTTGCTTTCCTATATTTAACTTAATAAAATATAACAGCTATTAATTAACACATTAGTTAAGTAGTTTATGCAGCTTGTAGATATGTAGTTTATACACCATTGAAGATTTTAGTAAAAGTGCCTTTTTTTTTGTATTTTTTTTATTTTTTTGCACATTCAGACTGCTACTTTTGATTTGTATGCAAGAAGGGAGCAATTATTATACATAAAACAGTTTTTTTCAGTTGAGTGTTGTTGTAATAATTGTGTCAAAAACAGAAGTATAATAGTAAATAAATATCGGTTCTGAATATCGGTTATCGGGCACTTAAACATGCAAATAATTGGTATCGGTAATAAAAAATCAATATCGGTCGATCACTACATACAACAAACATGAACAATGTTAATGCTGGTAACATTTATATAGCCATAGATATAAAATATATTTTACAATAAAAAATACACATTTAGCACACACACTCTAAGCAGCTAAGAAGCTGAATGCAAATACTCAAGTACATGGTCTTTTACTGGAATAGGAGTGAAATTACACGAGGAATCAAAAGATCAAAAATATTTGAATTGCACAGAATTCGTGGTTATATATGCAATAGCGCAACAGTGAACTAAAAAATAGAGCGCTAAAGTATTAGCTGTATCAAAAATACTGGACGAGTGAGCCAAGACTTCTCGTCCAACATCATTGTCTGACCTCATAAATTATCTACAGAATGAACAGACACAGAAGCTCCAAAATCTTGTGGAAAGCCTTCCAAGAGGAGTGAAACATTTTAAAGTCAATGTATTCGAATACAATATCATTTAGGTTAAATGATTGTCCTAATATTTTTGGCCACATAGTGTGTACAATGTACTATGTATCAGGCAAGTTAAAACATGATCAGTGTTAATATTGATCAATTTGACAGTCACAAATCAGGTATAGAAATAACAGACAAAATTAGTGAGAACTCTTATATGCTCCTTTTTTACAGCAAGAGCGAAATTTATTCCTGGACAAGGAATCAAAACTGTCTGTACTTAAAATGCACAGAATTAGTGTTTATATATGTGTCCCAGAAAGGGTGAGCTACACTGCGTATCAGACGATGATTAATCTTGATTAATATCAATACTTGATTAACATTAACTCGGTTAATATTAATACTGATTAATTTTATATAGTCATTGATAAGATATACAAATGCACATTCAGTGGGAACTCTAATACTCTTCTTTAGAATGACTAACATAGATTGTTGACTACAGACACACCAGCCTTTAACAGGGATGGCAGTGCAATCCCCGCTTGAACAAGTAATCGAAACTTCAGTCTGAAAGCGAAATGCATGTAATAAGTGTTTCTATATGTATCAGTGAAAGAGAGAGTCAAGAAAAGAACACCAAATTATTAGTTGTAGTTAAAATACTGGGCCTATAACAACTCATATGTACAGTTCACCCATGAATAAAATCTTTAATTTCTGCATCTTGCTGTGATGTAAGGTTACTAAGCTAAAACCATAATTTACAGGAATTCAGCGCCCCCTGGTGACCGCATTGCAGCATCCCTCTGCCAGAGTGACTGGTCAGACTGGTTTATCTGCTTTTATCTTTACAAGAATTTCCAGTACTGTGATTTTTGGGTTCCTGTGGTTCTCCAATAGATAAATAATACTTGCTTCATGTTGGTCTTGTGGTGATCCTTTGATGATCTTTGGTGGATTTCATTTTATCAGCCAAGGTTTCAGCCCAGTTTGGATAATGTGGCAACAAATCACATTTGATGCAGCATTGTAGCTGAGGATGTTTCAGGGATCTCTGTCTCTCCACAAACACACAATCCTATCAGACAGGTCACCACTCTGGGGGGGGACCATAACTCAAACCCTGCGTAGAGGGGCTCGGTGAACCTGGTGTGGAGTGTGTGCAGGTGGGTGAGTGTGTGTGTGTCAGGGCTGACGTGGTAGCAGGACAGAGTGCCAGCCACCCAGTCTAGATACACACCCATTCGCGACATGTAGGCGATCATAACAGCCTCACATTGAGTTGACTGTCTGTGAGAGAAATCGTTCAGTCTCCAGGACAGATTATTTTTTCCAAACCGACACTCCTTACTGGCTCCTTTCCTCTTGATTCCTCTGTAGGAGACGCATACAAAACAACGCTTGCTCCACTCAGCCTCCCAGTAACAGCGTCCGCTCAGACTTTCCGTACTGAGAACCTGCACATAGTGATCAAATCTCTCTGGATGATCCGGATACCGCTGATCTGTTTTCACACACTCTACCTTTCTGTTCCCCTCAGACAGAGAGAGACATTTGTGTGCTGTGTTTGGGTCCAGAGTGAGATTACAAGCATCTGTACACACACACACACACACACACACACACACACACACACACACACACACACACACACACACACACAAACACAAACACA
>JBBKCR010065670.1:0-10276 GCA_037577295.1 Ladigesia roloffi | reverse complement strand
TGGTGCTGGGGGTAGGATTCGAACCCAGGACCTCATGGTCCAGAGGCAGGTATCCTAACCACTGAGCTACCTCCACCACTTATTATTATTATTATTTGATGTAATGTTAGTTGCTAGCGAATGATTATTAGCATTTTTAAAAATGTAAATGTAACATAGCTGCTCTTCTGATGAGCACCAGTCCGGTGCAGGTGCACTTATGAAGCAAGAGTGTATAAATAACAGAGCTTCATTTCTGATGCAACACATTGCAGCTAAAATAATGCAGTCATAATCCTAACTCAACATTTATCACCCAGATTTCTCGAGTTTCTTCTCTCTGTACCATGTCGGAATCTGAGAGCAGTGCATTTTAATTGCTTTATTTTCTGGAGACACAAGGATAAAAATGGGAGTTGATTAAGTCGTCCTGTTTGGACACAGAATTCAGCAGATTTCAGACTAAGTACTTGGTGAATGGACCCAGATGTCATGTCTTCGACACCATTATAGAATTGCTACATGTGCCTTCTGGGTGTTTATATGGAATACAAATGATGGTATAACTGTACATTTGAATCTGAATTTTGGCACCCTACATGTGTCCCAGCACCGTGAATTTAGTTTTAGGTCAAAAGCATCTCAAAACAGATTTGCAGGACAGATTTGGTTTAGTGTGTGTTAAAGATGTCCCGACATTTATAGATCCCCGCATGTTCAAAAAAGAACCAGCGTTTACAAAACTATTGACCTGTGAGTTGAACAGTTTGCTGACACACCTACATTTGTCTGGTCAGTTTTCTTTTCCAAAACATTACATATATAGGTGCACTGGAGCCTAATGTACTCATGCAGGTATATCAGACACTGCCACTATTATGTCAGCATCACTTCTTTGCACATGAGCTGCAGCAATGGCCAAACAATATGTTCAATATGGCAAACATGCAGATCAGCTCATACTGAACTGAAACATTGCCTTGTTTTTCTGTTAATTTTAAACAAAACATATTTCTTCCGTGTTTACAAAGGAGAGTGGGTATAGTAATGATCCTTTTGTGTCATAACCACCATATACATAGTGTGTTAGTAGTTAGACAGTGAAAAATAATGACTTGAGGTGAAGTTTAACCCAACTGGAGCTTTATTTGAGCTGACCTGATTAACCAGAGAAGGAAATGGAATTAAAATTAGACTTCGATAAAAAACTCACATCAGGCTTCGATAAAAAACTCACATCAGGCTTCGATAAACAATAAGCATCTTTACTGTCGAACCATTTTCAAATCCTTTGAAGCTGCATTAGTTTAGACAGAGACGCCCCCTTCAGTTTAGAGTGCTCCCATGCTGTACTTGTCAGGTCGTGATTGGCCTTTTCCTGCTTTAAAATCTTCTAACGTTGGTGATTGTGCCTTTTCCTCTTGGCTGTGATTCCTTCTTGGGATAATTTTTTTCTTCTTTTGAAGCCATCACAGAAACCCTCATTGGGAAATAAACTTCCATCTCGCAGGTGAGAGTGTAGATGGTAGAAGTAAAGGTATGTGAACACAGGTGGTCAGCCATGTCTTTTCTAACGCTGTACTAAATCACTGCCCCTGCTGACCGCTCAGATGGGATCAGATCTTCAGTGGGTTTTGGTTTTCAGTGGCGGCTCATCAGCATTCGCAGCACGGCAAGGTTATAAATAGGGAATGTTTCTTATGCTCTACAGGGTTCAAGACCAGAACTGCTGTGTAAGACACAGTCCAGCGATGTTCTGCAGGTCTTAATATGTGCATTGGCTCCTATGAGGTGATGTTTGCGATGGTCAAGGGTGGCTTCAGCTTTTTTGACACCCTGTTGCTATAAGTGTCAGTTTACGAGAATGGCATAGCAATCACAACAAATGACTGGTCAACAAATTCCATCCCTCCCACTGATCCAATCTAGAATCAGCCACTGAAAATGTTTGTGTTAATGTTATGTTAGAATGAAATAACACAGCACTGTTTGACTACTACAGCTAAAAAAGGCGTCGCTTCTGATCTGTTGAATTTTTGGCAGTAAAACACTCGTTAATATCCAGTGTATTGTGCATGCATCAGTTACAAAGTGTCATCGTTTAAACATTTGGCTTTTGTGGTCAAGTTGCCATTGAAATGAATGGGGAGAGAGAGCAGTGGGAGCGTATGTGGGACAGTGTATTTGGGAGAGAAGGCACCAGAGAGGGTATTGTGAGTTCACGCCTATGGCACTTGGAATGTGACAAAATGCAGAGGAAAGAGACACCGCAGTCTTTAAAACACTAAAGATCGCATTATTTTGGTTTAATTAAAAATAATCAACCAGTAAATGTGATTATTTTCACTTTTCCTTACCTATTTTGAGGCAAGGGCAGTTCGCTCCATTTGTTTTCAGCCATCCTTTACCGTTATTGGCTTGGTAATGGACTGCTACTGGTCGCCCCCGTCCCTAGTTGACCAGAAAAATGCGGGTTGCAAGTGATGTGATTCAGAAGAGGTGCCAATTTGGTATCCTGCTGTGATGTTTTTATTACAACCACATAATGAAACTTCACATTTTTCACAGAAATGCACTCTAGTTGACTGTAATGGTTAAATTAGCAAACAATAAAGCAACAAACATCTGTGAATGTAGTGGGTAAATGTAAATGGGTTTAAATTAAGTGATTAATGATCAGTTAATATGACCTTATTGATTAAATAAGCGGTTCGTCTTTAATCTGTTGTAAGTACTGTGGGAAAATTCTGTGGATTAAAGAGCGAGGTCATGAAAATCAGTGGGAATTAGTTATTAGGGGCACCATGAATGTGATGATGAATCATTTATAAGCTGAACTAGAGTCAGAAATTCAAATTCTCTTGAGGGGGAGTTTTAAAAAAAGCAGTTTAAGTAAAACATGAGACATGTACCGGTGGAAAACGTTAAATTATGAACGAGGGGAATGATAAAAACATTTCTTCAGAATGTTTTGCGAGATTTAAAGAGTGCAGGTACTTCAGACGCAGAAAATTTTGGTTCTGTGGAGTAAGACCGCTTGAATAATAGGCCTCCGAGCTGCATCACCCAGTCTGGTGGAGATGGAGAAGTTTGGATGCTCTAATGAGATTGTACAGGAAACTTCATCAGCTTTTCACTGATATATAGAACTACACTTCTCTGGTGGGTGGAGCTTAGCATTTGATAAAGTTGCGTGTTTCTGAGAATACAGATGCTTTTATGATTACAGTTTAAGACCCTCAGAGGTGCTGAAGTTCTGATGTCGGCTTACAGGTGAAATAAATTTTTTTTGCCTCAATTTTATTTAGTTATGATTTATTTGTAATTTCTAGTTTTATTTCTCTTGTAGTTATATTTAGATTTTCTTATAAATGCACCCTGGGGGGCTTGGGGTGAAATGGCATTTCGGTACACTGTATACTGTGTATATTGTTGTATTAACAATAAAATATATTGAATCTCGACAATTGGGAGGAAAGTCCACACAAGGCCAGGTGACACTGCTCTCATTCGGAGAAATCCAGTGGAATATGAAAAAGCTGCACCCATTTTCACTAGGGCTTGGTAACCTTCCTATAAGAGTTAGGGGAAAGTGTCCATTTGTCCTTTCTGAACACATCACAGGACACTGTGAACATCACAAATATCTTCTCTGCAATTAACCCATTCACTAATTGGAGCAGATGGCAGCTGGGGGCGGGACTTTCCTCAAGGGTACCTCAGTGATGCCACTCACAGTTAAACCCACAGCTTTCTGATCGCGGGGGCAACTCCCAAACCTCCAGGCCAGCAGCTGCCCCAATGTTAGTGCTGGAAAATGTATGTGAACGTGCATAAATTGAAAGGTTTTATAACTGTCCACTTGATTTTTTTTAATGAAATCATTCGTTTTGTGATGATCCTTTCAGCCTACAGCGATTTAGCGCCATCCTTTCACACCACAGCATCCCAGTCCAGACTGCTTTTCAAACAAGGTACTATTAGGGGTACTCAGTCAGAATTGATATCGTGAAGTCCTGGAAAGAGGTGGGAAAATGCTGTAAATATGAAATAAGTCTGGTTTGGTACACATTTGGTAAGTGGATGACGACAGTAATAACTCGATGCATTTCTGTGAGAAAATGAGAAGTGTGATTGCGTTCTTGAATTGGTTAGAGACACACAGACTTTGGGTTTATAGGCAAAAAAATGTTTGCTCTCACTGTGGATTCAACAGGCGATCTTCTAAATCAGTGACCTGTGCTCCAGCGCTGAAGCATCAGATGCATGAACTTACCGGCTCTTACCAAGACATTTATGGTTTGGTGAGATCTAAACATATGGCCACATTCACAGGCTGTTTACCTTTCATCAAACCTGAACAGTGACAAAAAACTTTTTTTTTTTTTTTTTAATAGTTTCTTCAAGTGAAAAAATTGTGTCTTCAAGTCTGTTTATGATTCTGCTGTATGCTTTGCTCTGCATTTGTGTATCTCCGTTTTGTCCGTGGCTGTGATGTCTCTTTTTCTGACACTCATTTTAACGGCGACTCAACCATTCTCTCTCTCCCCATATATTACAGAGCTGACTCAACCACAGGAATGTCCAGTACCTGATCAGCCGATCAAAAAGTTATATACACTCACAGCAAAGGGGAAATTAATGAACGTTTAAGGTTGGAACCATTCTTATATTTCAAAAACTGTAGGAGGAGAAGAGCCGCCAAATTCTGCTTTATCAATAATAATAGACAAGTAAAAAAACAAAGAACAGTAGTATGATCGTGATGCACTAATGATGTAAAAAGCAAGATAGGGACCCTTAATGCCAACAAGTGTCAGGCCCTGTACATCAGGAGGTGTATAAAGACAGGAAGAGTCTGGCATGAGGAGAACAATAGGACGTTCTGAGAGCTCGGAGCCACAGGACACATTTCCAACTTTGTAATTTGTGCAAATGTCTCATCCACACATTTAGATCAAGTCTTCACTACTCTCCGCACCTTTAATGCGGTTTAGTCCTCATTCCTACAGCCTGGAGGTGTTTGTGTGTTTCTCTCACAGCTGTGCTGTCATCAGCCTTAAATTACAGCGGGTCGTTTTCAGAGCTCACCTTTTAAATTAAACCCCCCCACAACCTTATATAAGATCTCAGAGACAGTTTTCACTTCTCTGGACCTTCTAACACACTGCACCAACAACAGGAGCAACAACAGCACCATCGATAACAGATAAACAACGGAATTATCTTTTAGAAAAAAGGTTTTATTTCATATGTATTCATTATTTGTCTTATTGTTATTAAATGGGATTTCATGTTTTTTCCATTTGTATGCAGATCATAATAATAATAGTAATTTTTTTATTGTGTAATCTGTGTATGAGCAAGGTACCATACAACCATCCCCCAAACCCAACCCCCCATCTCCAGACGGCGTTGGGTTCCTGGCTGCTCACTGCTTCACATGGTGAATGCGTTAAATACAGAGAAGAATTTCACTTTGTTCAGAGAGTTTACCTGGAGAAACACCGGAGATTCACTGCAGGAGCAGAGTCGGGGCTCACACACACTTGCACACTCAAGAGAAATTGTGTGTATATCCTGCATTCCCATCACAGAGGGAGGCAGCAAGTGATGGGAGCTAACAAATGACTAAAGCAGACACAACACACACAAACACACACGCATTTATAAAACTCCTGTTGTGTCAAGTTACAGAGTTGTTGGATGCTCGTATCTCTGCATTAGCTTTGATCTTCAGTCCAAAACACACACACACACACACACACACACACACATTCTCTCCCTCTCAGCTTCTGTCTGGTAGGTTCACTAGGTTTGCTGAGCTGAATAATTTAGCTAGTAATTGGAAAAATAAGACTCTTTCTCTCTCTCTCTGTCTCTCTTTCTCTCTTTTTCTCTCTCTCTTTCTCTCTCTCTCTTTCTCTGTGTGTGTGCTGCTATGTCTGTCTGTCTTTCTGAATGCCTAATGAACGCGAAGGAGAAAATAACACGCTAGAGTGGTGTGTGTGTGTGTGTGTGTGTGTGTCTTTGTGTGTGCAGACACGTAGGAATGTACTTCAAGCTGGTGGTCCTGACATTGTAAGCTGTGTATTTGTGACGTACATCGTGACGCACAGCTACATCTTTTGCCTTTTTGAATAAATGCTTTTTTTATTTTTACTGAAGTGTGTGTGCGACAGCGCTGCTGTGCTGATCTGCTCGGTCCGGAGCCTCACGAGAGAAATGCATGCGATGTGTACAGATCGGCACGTGTGTTGTTATCTACGAACTGAGAGACTCGTTCTCTTTTTCACTCTCTCACTTTCTCTATCTTTCTCTCGCTCACTCTCTCTCTTTTTCACTTTTTCTCTCTCTTTCTTACTTTCTCTCTTTCTTGCACTTTCTTCGTTTCTCTCTCTCGCGCGCTGTTTCGCTTTCACTTTCTCTTTCTCTCTCTCTCTCTCTCTCTCTCTCTCTCTCTCTCTCTCTCTCTCACCCCATTCTGTGTAAGTAAAACTTCACATACAGGACTGTAAATAAAGCAGATGTGTGATTTCTCTCAGCTTGTTCGGTTAACCGCCTCTGGGTTGAGTTTTTAATGCTGGTGTCATTTTAATTAGAGTTAGCAGTGTTGCCACGAGCTTGACAGGTTTAACACATCAAATGGGCTTCTTGTCTTTGCCAAAACACAAAGACGTCAGAAGAATCATGCTGGTCATACCCATTACTGACTTAATGCACAGAGTATACAGGCAGACTAAGTGAAGGTGTATTCATCAAAGTGTTGGACTGTATCTGCTAGCGTAAATATTACAGTGAAATTATTTTGTTTCCATTCACATTTCATCTGTCCCCATGCACAGTAGTTCTTCACCTATTCACAACTATCAGCAGATAGACTGGTAATATTTTCTGTGAGATTGTGGTTGATAGAATGTAGAACTTCCTGCAACAATTGTTGTTCCAAAGTACCAATATTTCTAAGACCATGAGGAGGACCCACTGAGAGGAACCAAGACTCAAAATGAGAACTTCCCAAAGAGATTGACCAAGAACAATGAAGAGGAACCAAGACTCAATACAAGAACTTGACTAAGAGCAGGGGCACAAACCACTGGGTTCAGTCATGAAAGGAAAGCCTGCTCTAGAGCATGGAGCAGAACTTTTAAACAGAACAAAGTCTGAAAAGAAGAACTGACTTAAGAGAATGAGGGCGAACTACTGAGAGGAACCAAATTGTAAAGGTAAAACCTGCTTAAGAACATTAAACAGAACTGCTGAGAGGAAACAAGACTTAAAGCTCCTCAAGGGTATGAGGAAAAACAATTTAGAGGAAACAGTTTGTGATGAAAGAACGATCAAGTGTGACCACGACTCAAAAAGAGAACCTGCCTAAAAGTTAGAGGAACCAAGTCATAGAAAGAAAACTTTCTTAAGAGTGTAAAGCAGAACCAGTGAGGAGAACCAAGTCGTAGAAGGAAATCCTGCTTCAGAGAGAGGAACCAAGGCTCAAAATAAGAACCTCCCTAAGAGCATGATCAAGAGCAATGAAGAGGAACAAAGACTTCCAATAGGAACTCCCTAAGAGCATGAGAAAGAACCACTGAGAGGAACCAAGACTCAGAAAGAGAACCTCCTTAAAAGCATGAGGAAGAACTCCTGAGAGGAAACAAGCCTCCGCAGAAGAATGAGATATTGTGAGCTCAAAGCCGGACCTACACAATAGTGTCGTGGCTGGTGTGTGGCATTTATGAAAATATGAAAAAGTGTATTTATTCATGTCTGACCTGTATTAGAGGTGTGTGCGCTTTGCAGATGTGTGTCCTTCCACCAGTTAGCCGTTGCTTGACAACAGTTGCTGTGAAAGGAAATTACAATTGGCCAGTTCCTGTTGATCAGTGGATTAGAGCTTGTTTTGCATGTCCACTTTCTCTGTGCTCATATTGCCTCTTCTGGTTTATTTATTGCTTTAGTGCCTGGCATTGGTAAGGATGGCATTGCATTGCATTGCACGATTCCTTCTCTTTTATTATTTTATTCATGGTAACCCTCCTTCTCTGCTGGAGCTCCAGGTGTAAAGTTCAGGTAGTGTGCACTCTGCCTGAACTGACAGTAATCCCTTCAAATTCTGTCTAAACTGACAGTAACCCAACTAAATCCTGTTTTAACGTGCTATATCTCTTAATATTGTTCTAAATGAAACACTTGGCTATTGTGTTAGTTTAAAGGCCCCATCAGCAGTACAATAGTTTTGTGAATTATGTTATAGTTGGAATTTGGCACCAGTGCAGTATTTGTGTAGTACTCGTGTATTCCAATTTTTCATTGGATGATCGGGTTTGAGTGTTGATTAGAGAGACTGACTGACTGACTGACTGACTGACTGACTGACTGACTGACTGACTGACTGACTGACTGACTGACTGACTGACTGACCGACTGACTGACTGACTGACTGACTGACTGACTGACTGACTGACTGACTGACTGACTGACTGTGTCATGTGTTATGAAGTGTGTAGATGTCGTTTTAGTTAATGCTTATGCAAATAACATGAAGTCCTATTTAAGGCTTATGAAAGTGTTGGTCTACAAATGCAGTGCTATGGACTCCACTTCACTGTTTCTGTTTGTGTGCGTGTGTTTATGTGTGTGTGTATGCATGCATTTGTGCGGTGGACACATGCTGGTCACGTATCGTATGTCATTGGTAGGAGGTCATGTAGACCAGAGGGGCCAAATGTCCCAGGTAATAGACCTCTACAAGTCAGAGGTGCCTAAACATTTAAACCCAGCCGACCGTGACCAGGACTCCAGCCTTGGCTTTACAGCGAGGGCAGCCTGCGGCCAGATGAACCTCGCGTCGCTGTCAAAAGCGGTGTCGTCCGGTTGGCCAAACAAAGGTTGGTTTGACCCGGGGGCCTCAGGTCGCAAAATGCCTGTCCAGCTCCAGCACTGTAGAGTTAGAGCTACTACACGGTCACAGGTCAGCGATGATCCCAGCCAAGCCAGTTTAGCAACAAATCATGACATGATGAATTATATTTGGGCCATTGAAACACGTTCAGAAATTGGTGTGTAAGCCGAATAGTGTTATAGGTCACAAATTCATCACTGTCTGAGGGAAATGTGCAGCATAGGTTTTTTAGATAACATTTTTTGGTCCCACGTTCATGTGCACAGTGATGTCATCAGAAATCAGGAGGCGTTTTTGTAGTGAGGCTAATGTAAATTACAGGATAATAGAATTTACTCCTTTAAAAGGGTAATAAACGAGGTGAAAAAGGTCTGGAGGACTCTCTTCAGGGTTCAGATGTCTGTTAAAACTTCGGACAGCTAGAGGCCTGGTGGCTAGAGAATTGCCCCTGCGAATAAAAGACCATGGGTTTGAATCCCAGGACTGACAGTTGCACCACTGAGATAGCCTTGAGCAAGGTACTGTCCCCACATACAGCTGCACACTGAGAAATAGCTGTATTTAATAGGATGTTGTGCTATGGTGTGTACACACAGGACCATAAGGGGCCACTTTACTTTACTTTATTGAGTTTGTTTTGTCTGTAAATACGTGTCCAGATGTAACTAGATGTATTTCTACACAAAAATGCAGTGCCTGATTGCGTATTTGCTACAAAATCAGAATTGGAAGACACCATTACTTTACTGGAGGGCAGTGAATTTATCTAGCCACTTATGGTTAAGGAGGGCTGAATGTGTAGCCTCATGCACGGACTGATTATCTTATACCAGCAACAAACAGCAACACGTCTTTTTTTTTTTTTAGAAGTGACTTGAAGTCTGTTTGAGTCTGCTGTGTGTTTTTGCGTCGCATTTTTTTTCCCTCAGCATTTACCCCTCTGGCAGCCTTTCCCAGGATGTCTAACAAAGACCGTACGCTCGCTCTCCACGTACATTACAGAAGTGGCTCAACCAGAAAAAATAAATTTTATCTAAATGATCAGTGTCATGCTTTAATTAGTATGGCAAGTCATGAGTAATTGCTTTAGCATTTTAAGGGCTTAGCTGTTTGGTAAAAACTTGTTAAATATTTTTTGAATGGATTTCTCCCTGAAGCACGTTCATTAGTGGAGAGTAAATGCAGCAATCATAACCTTCTCTTCCTTCCGTGCAAATTTACTAGTTTTTTATGCTGGTTTAACAACTTAATCTTCTCAAATTCAGCCTTGAAATGAGAGTTGATAGCAGCAGAAGGCTGAAGGGTATCTGTTACATTTTTAAACACACACACACACACACACACACACACACACACACACACACACACACACACACACACACACACAAACACACACAC
>JBBKCR010065639.1:0-10277 GCA_037577295.1 Ladigesia roloffi | reverse complement strand
GTCTATACAGGGATAATATTGGTATTTTATATTTTAAATTAGAGACACAGCAGTTCAGCTTAAACTTTACCCCTAATATATATATATATATATATATATATTTATATATATATATATGCTAGTTTTAATTTGAAACAAACTTGGTCCTGTGGTTTCTGCTGACAGTTATCTATGAAGTATGAAGTCATTGTTCATTGGAAATTTGGAAATATCCCACTGGCTCTGGTCCCAACAAACACTGATAATTCTGAGTGTTCACCTTCAATAGAGGTGGAGTTGGGACCATCCACAGTGTGGTTATAACTGGTGCAAAGTTATTTCTCATTATTGTTCTGCCTGCATTCCTCCCAACACATCGTGACTTGCTGGCATACTTACGGGCATTCGGCATAATAAAGCTCACAAGATTTGATGTAGCAGCCAAATACAGCGTCTCTCATCCCCTTGGAAGTCTCCTCCCAATTTAATTCTTGCTTTTGGAGTCTGTATCCATGGGAACGAGTGGCAGGCCAGAGGATTGATTATGAGAATTCCTGTTGAGAGCTAATGATTAAATTGGACTCTCTTGAGAGAGCTCAAAGAGAACATCTCCTGCCTAGAAAAACAGGTGTGTCTAAACACACCCCTGTGGGTATGAGTGAGTGTGAATGTCATTGTCCTTTGTTTCATGTGTTTATCATCAAATCAGATGAGCTGACTAGGCTATAAGATGATTTAAAGTATGATATAAAGGTACAGTTCTTCTTCCTTTTAATACAAAACTAGTAAACCCTTAGCAAGTGTGTGCGAATGATCCATGCTAGAAGCACAATAAATGGTGAATTGGCATCATCCTGCCAAACAACTCTTTATTGGAAGTTCCCCTGGTTTGTGTTGATGTTTGAGGTGTCAGGCATCATGCAGAGTTTAGTTTGGTGTTCTTATATCATGTAGAACCAAAGTGATTGTAATGTTATACACACATTCACACACCATTATGCATCTAAACACCTTTATATACAACATCATACATCTACACACCATCATACATTGACACACCTTCACACCCCATCACACATCTATATATTTTCACTCACATCATCATACATCTTCACACCTTCACAAACAGATCATATATCTACACACCATTGTACATCTACACACCTTCACACACACCATCATTTTTATGATATGATAGGTTTGCTTAAAGGCATTAGCATCTAGCCGTCATGGGATGTTATCGTATATAGATTAATTACTAGGTCAAATACACTTAACTTTCCGTAAATGGCTTGTGAAGCCAAATAATGAGAGTGTGCTTCCAAAATGAGATGTGTTTTTCAGGTCTAAAATGTTTTGTAATGTAAAAAGAACACATTTTACTTACAAGATTCTTTAGTAGAGTTCATTATCTGCAGGAATTATAGAATCCTTTCTTCAGTGGAGCTACTGATAGTCCAGGGCCAACTTCGCAACCACCAGGCGACTAGCTGGCCAAATAGACATTACACATGGGTTGTACATCCAGCAGCCACTTTACTGGAAACCCCTTCCATGTAGCTCAGTGTTGCTAGTGTAGAGACTGGGCACCCATCTTGTGCTGATTATTTTTTAGCCTTCTTATTCTTTTTCAGAGGTCAGTTTATTACCAGATCCGCTCTTGGCTAGATGTTTTTGCCTGGTGAACCACTCTTGAACTCAGCCAGACACTGTGTCACTGCAGTGTGAAGCACCTTCCATCCTCGTGACAACATCTCTATCAGGTAACACTCTTGTAAGTGAAGTGTTTCTAATAAAGGGACCAGGCAAGAAGTAGAAGTTTCCAGGAAAGTGGACGGTGAGAGTGCAAAAAGTAAGGCGCATGAGGATGCTGAGAGAATTAACAGTGACTCATCTTCGGCGTCATGGAGGACCTCTGTCTCATGCTGAACAGGTTTCTATGAGGAAGCCATGGTACACAGTGTATCTCCACTTGCCCCCATTACATTCACATCACGATGAATCACTCACTCGCAACTCTGCGTAAGACCCTTCAAAATTATATTAAAACTCCCTTCCTATGCTTCATCATGGCTTATCCTACACAGTCCTACACTGTTGCTTGGGGGTCTTCCCCCTCCCAATGGCGTAAATAATAAATAAAATAAATAAATAATACAACAGTAATTAATAAAATAAATAAACCCAAAACAAATCTCAGAATCCAGAGAGGTCCTCTTGAGTGTGCTGTGTTGTGCCTAAAGCATGCGTATACCTACTTTGACTTTTTTCATACATTGTGGTGAGTCAAGTATAACGTTCTCAGTGACACCCCAAGCTCACCCCCCACCCCCAAACCCACCGAAACAAATAAATAAATGAAATAAGAGACTAATCCTTCTCTTGTCTCTTTATTACACAGCATAACTAAATATTGTGCAAATGTAAGTCCTCTTAAATCTAGTTAGTGTATCTAATGTCATTAATTACAATAATGTTATATTATAAGCTTGTTTAATGTATTTGGCATGGATTGCAGTGGTTGCCTCTTATGGCATGAAGGGCCCGTTCACTTCTCTGGGTTCTTGGCCAGGGCTGATTTCTACATAGATTTTCTCTGGTTTCCTCCCACAGGCCAAATACATATATACTAGTTGATCTTGAGTCCTGTGATAGATTTTTCACTCATGCGTAGTGGTTCAATGCTGCTAACTGCCCTCTGTGTAATGTAATATTTACAGCGCAATACATTTTGGAAGGTTTACGTCACATTCACACCACACTATTACATTGTTGTACTATTTGTTTACTGTAATATTTTAGATTCCTATCCTATTCACACCATACTGTAACACTGTTTTATTGCCTGATTATTGGATCCTCTATGTCACTCCTTGCACTTGTTACTAACTGCCTCTTGTGCAATATCACACTTATAGTGCAACATAAGTCTCTCTGGAAGGTTTATTTCCCATTCACACTTTGCTGTTATATTTCTGCATTTTCTATTCATTGTATTGTTGCAAGTTTACATCCCATTAAGCAATATACCCCAGTTACATTACTGCTACACTTCTGTATTGTCTATTCATTGTATTGATTTTGTTGTAACCTGCACTTTGTTGAATGTTGCACTGTGGCCCATAGAGAATCGTTTAATTTTAAAGAAGTAAGGAATCATCTACAAAGAAGTACAACTATGCTTTAGATATCCTTAAAATAATCTTAGAATGAGAACAATTAGATTTATTTACTAGATTTCAAAGGCAACCTCACTATAGCTTTTCCATAATTTGATCATAGAAGCATAAACAAACGTGGAGTGCGTTTAGAGTGAAATGGTTCATTGCAGCTCTAATTTCTTTCCAGTGGTGTTGAATGGAACCAGACATCTCCAAAACAAATAAAATCTATATTATTTTATCTTTAAACCCAACAATGAAGCACTACATCTCATAAGTGTTTATATGGATTTTTTGATGGTAACATAGTAGAGAATCTGAAGAAAATCAGTTTTATTTTGGGTGCCTCACAACACCCTGCATGTATCCCTCCACCATTAATGGATTAAAAAATATATACTTCATAATAAAACAATGCCTGCAGGCATCAGGCAATGTATTCCAAAAAAATTCAAATAATAACTTTCTGTGAGCTTTTTTGAGGCAGATTTCTGGTTCCATTCACCACCACTATGAGCAGATTTCTAAAGCATATACAAATACACAGAAAGTACAGCACGTAAATATTAATGTCTACTGAGCCACAATGCAGTAATTGTCTTGTGCTTTCTTATTCTTGTTCAGTTCATTCTGGCTCATGGTTTAGTCTTTCACAAAAATGACTACGCTGGAGCAGATGAATTCTCGCATGTAAGAGGATGCAATATCTTTTAATTAGAGTGGAATTAAAATTCTTTCCTGAACAAAAATGATCAGGAATATGTTCGAGTTCTGGAACCGCTGACACCACTCTCCTCTCCTAGATGCTATGCAAATATTTAACATTTTATACACTAATGGTAACTGGCATTTGGCTCCTCTTGATTCAGTGTTTAACACATTAACATGTTTGGTCAGTGGCACTCTCAAGACAAGAGTAAACAGCAAAGTGTTTACTTTTCTTCAACTCCTTTATCATAACTTCACTGGCCAGTCGGAGCTGAGCTGTCAGTTTGAGCCTCTTACGAAGTGGAGCACTCTCTAATCGTCCATACATTCTAATACTTTACAGTCGAACAGCATTATTCGACCTCTGGGTCGTGACCCAAATGAGGCATAAAGCAGAGTCTTAAGCTTCTTTCTTTACTCACGTTAAAACGACCGTCACTTATCACTACACCCTCTTGCACTACAACTTATTATCATACTATTTATTTTACTTAAGAACACTTTTACTTTAACTCTTAGAATGCGAGCGGCATGGATACATGCTGGAAGGGTAACAGATGATAAAATGATTATTATACTACAAAACAGATTCTTATCATGAAGTTCAGCCTGTTTGTTTTGATGCCCGAGGTGTCAGATGTCATGCCGAGATTTATTTGGTGTCCCAGTCTCACCTAGAACCATTGTCAATTAAAAAACATAAAATAATAATAATAATAATAATAATAATAATAATAATAAATACAACTGCTAGGGTTTTGAAAATGAACATGTGCAAATGAACATAAAGTTAAAAAGTCCCCACATTTATTTTATGTTAGTTCTTAGAAACAAACAAAAAAAAAAGCAAGATCTTTGAGCTTTCAGGATAGTCTATGCCCACAAGTGGGTGGGGCAAAACACAGAAGGAGGGGGTCCAGAGAGCGGCCGAGTGAGAGAGCAGAGAAAGTAAATGCATAGGTGTGACTGGTTTTAGACTGCTTTACACTTGTTTTATTTGATGAAATCAGGTTTTTTTTTTTAGATATTAGATTACTAGGAATACTTTACTGTTTTACAACTTTATTCATTTCCCACTTTTATTTTATCTACTTGTATTACGAATTTCTCTGTACAAAGAATTCTAAGAGTCTAAGAATTTAATTAGTGGTAATGATATTCCAGTTTTATTTATATATGAGAATACATATAATACTTGAATCTAATGCACTTTTGGTATTTAAGTTAAAGGGAATTTCCCTGCCTTATACTTTCGCATGAATCACCTGACTCCTGTTTTCCCACCACCTTTTGCCTTTATAATCGTGTTTGTATTTTCTGTTTGCAAAATGCACTGTCAGTAAAAATATGAATTGATCCTAGTAAATTCTGCTCTGGTTCTGGGCCTGTAATCCTTTCTGCAGAGGTTTAGAAGCTAAAAATAGTCTATAGAGGAGTTTAAATGTGCGTAAAATTTTACTTAAAGCTGTGGAGATCTAATCACTATATTTTGTCATTAAATTCCTTTCCTTACTAAAACATGGAATGGGTTGTATAAAGTGTCAAGATGAGTTAGGTGAGGAGCATTGCCATGGGAGGGCTAAACTTTTCTGCCGACCTCAGGCAAGGCTTTCGATTGAAATTTAACGATCACTCAGCATCATATTTGGGGTGCTACAGCCCCTCCCCTCGACCCTGACTTCCCGCGGTTATGGAGGTGAGGTTAAGGAAACATGAATGAAAGTCATGAGTCAGGACATGTATATTTGATCAAAATGTGAATTTTAATGCTGGTTGTGAGCTGACTTCCCTCTGCTTGAATCCAAAACCACATACCAATAAACCATGCATCACATGACTCATCATTATTGTGTATACGTATGTGTGTATGGGGTTTGTTCACTAAGTGGAAGGGGGTTGGGGTTGTAGGGTGTAGTTAATTGTAGATGTAGATGGTTACTGTTTTTGTATTATAAACAGAATCAGAATCACAAAAAATAATTGACCCTGGTGGAAATTGTTTATGTTACAAGTGCACAGTCACACAGTGACTCAAGAACAATATAAAATATGAAATGTAATTAAATTCCAATTATTCAAACCAAGACGCATTATACTAGGTTTTCTATTGTTTTTGTCTCTGTGTGTCTGTGTGCTGTTATAGCATAAGGAGGCTTCTGATCCTGATTCTGTTGTGTCCCCAGCATCCCTGGTGTGAATGACACCAATTCAGACTACCCAGATAGAGCAAATATATTGTTTGGTGTGATGTGTTTGATTCGAAAACAGTCTCCGAACGGCACTCTTGCGGTTCTACAGTCTTCAGTTGAGCGAGGTCAGCAAGGCTGAAGGATTGCCCATTTCTCATTTTAGTTATTGTAAGGGGAACTCATGAGTGCCCCTCATGTGGCCTCAGGGTGGCCTGTGGTAAAGACCACATAAATGCAGACTCAGCAGCAAATTCCTCGAGATACAGACGAGGGCCAATCAGAGGGCTGGATTACAGATGTCTGGCCAACATGGCAGGGATGAAGAAGATATTCAGAGTGGGGGTAGAAATAACTTTTTTTAAAATTAATTTTACTTGTCTTTGAGTGTAGTGTGTAACCTGAATTGAGTCACTGTAGAAAAAAGCCTAAATATACAGCCATTGAAAAAAATTTACCGCATATATTTTTTTCCAGTAAATTTGTAATTTGTGGGAATGTGCATGTCACTGTTGTTTGAAATGTTTGGTGAAACTGTAAACATAATACAGAAAATGTAATTAGTATGCACTGGCCATGTTAAACAGCACACCAATCTTACACTATTTGTGCAACAAAAAAACAGTGATGTTAAGAGCAGAGTGTGTGTGTTAGACTCTGTTTCAGCCCTCAGAATCCAAATCAGGATTGAAGCTGTTGGAATACAGACCATAGAAAAGCTTCTCTACGCACACTCCTGCACTCACAACACACATGGAGGAGTTTCTTATTTTATACACACATACAATGCAACAGTTCAGAAAATAATATACATATTTGCATTTTACATACACGTCTCTCTCACTCTCTCTCTCTCACACACACACACACACACACACAAACACACTGCTGCAAACAGTGAAAAATAGAAACAAAGTAACCAACAAAAAGAAACAAGCAGGCAAATAAACACTGGTATGAAGGCAAGAAAGAGAAAAAGTATGTTGATTTTCCATTCTAAAAATGATTAGGTATTTTATTCTCAAATACACATTTTTCAAAATGGTTTTTAATGTCTCCAGTATGTTGCTGCCCTGCTTCTATGCAATTATGTGAGGCAGTGTTTGTGTTTGAACTGAACTGAGGTGGAACAGCAGTTGAGTGTGACCCTGATACCACTGCTTGGCGCCTCCTCTGCCAGCGTTAAAATTTCTCTCGGTTTGCTGTGGGTGGTGCGCCGTCCGCTTCGCTCCGTATGCAGAGCTGCGCTTAATCCAGACCTCACTGCAGATCCTGTAATTGTTAAGGCTACTGTGGGCTCATGCTTGAGTTCTTGGCAGCGTGTGGCGGTTCTGCTGATTCCATCTGCTTTTGTCTTTCGTCTCATTACTCCTACTTTGGCTTTACATGCATTCACCAATTCCAAGCCTCCAAATAACCTGAAATCCAAGCTGAACTCTCTGTTAAACGAGATCAAGGAATAGTTCGCATTCACCCTAAAGTCACTCGAGAAGCAACAAGCAGTTGCCTCTGAATTAGCCTGCGCTGCCAGCCATTTCCAGACAAACACTGATTAAAAGAACAAAATGTTATGGACTCTGAGCACTTTTTGTACAGTGTTTGCATGTCCTCCCTATAGCTGCAACGGTTTTCACTCCGAAGATCCAGCTTCCTCAAATGGCAAATGTGTTACATTACATTAACATTAAATTCATGCAAACAAAAGAGGGAGCATTCAATAACATAAAGTTTTGTTTTTGAAGGTATTTCAAGTGTTGTCACCTGGTTAGCAGAACACAGGTTTTGTTCCAGATTTCTCCTCAGTGCCTCCAGTCTGGATCTGAATTGTAATGGTTCAGTCAGTAGCTTCTTTTAGCCACTGGTTTTTATTTCTGTTTTCAAGGACTATTATGTTGAAATCCTGTTCTGTTTTGGTGTGTATCACGTGTCCGTGTCTGTGTGTCTCGGTGTATTACATTTATTATTTGGTTTCAGCTGTCTTTGTTTAGTCCACGTTTAGTTCTGTATTTATGTCTGTTTCTGTTAGTTCACCTTGGTGTCCATCGCCCCACTACCCATGTTGTTGCCTCATTTTCCCCGTGTGTGTTCCTGTTTTGCCTTGTTATATTATTCCTGCCGGCCACTGTGCCTTGTTTTGGTTTCTCTTTTGCGTTTGCTTAATAAAAACCCCTTCATGTATCCCTGGTCTCCTGTCAGCATCCCAAGAGGAAAATCACAGTCGGGGGTTCGCACTGACAGATGGACACATCTTCAAAAACCCACCTCATAATGGGTTTGAGATGTCCACGAGTGGTCCTCGAAAAAGGAGACGGAGGCTTGGTGTGACAACACCTCTGCCTGGGTGAGGGAAGCTGCCCTAGGAGAGGCTTCCGAGGGGCTTGGAGGACGAGAGCCTCCCTGAGTTTCTTCTCCTCTCTCCACCCGCCAGGAAACGGAGGAGGAAAAGACGCCAAGCGCCTGTGGTTTCCCCATTGTCCGCCACAAATACTGCCAACTCCCATCATGGCATGGTTGACGAGAGGCCCGTGCAAGAGCCCACAGCGCAGCTGACCATGCACGAATTCACGCCGGAGCCGAGGTTGCACGAGCCCGTGCTGGAGCGGCTGGAGCACATCCTCGCGCTGGAGCCGCAGGAGCACGAACCCACGCTGGAGTGGCCGGAGCACGTCATCACACCAGAGCACGAGCCCGGACCAGAACTGCCATGGCCCGATCACAACAAGGGGTCCCTGCGACACTGGCAGCAGCAGTACCGCAGGTTGGTGGACCAGATGCAGGTGGAGGCCATGCAGCTGCAGAAGCTGAGGCCAGAGGCGCAGTGGTCCCTATGTGAGCTTGCTGCTTTTGCCCTGCCTGTGTGGGACCGGAGAGGTCCCGTCAGCCCTGTTCCAGTCAGCTCTGTTCCTGTCAGCCCTGTTCCCGTTAGCCCTGTCCCAGTCAGCCATGTTCCCGTCAGCCCTGTTCCTGTCAGCCATGTTCCCATCAGCCCTGTTCCTGTAAGTCCAGTCCCTGTCTGTGTGGTCCCTGTCTGTGTGCCCCTGTCTGTGCGGTTCCCATCCGTGAGGTTCCCGTCCGTGAGGTTCCCGTCCGTGAGGTTCCCGTCCATGAGGTTCCCGTCCATGAGGTTCCTGTACAAGGGGTTCAGACGGTGGATCCCAGGATGGTGGAGCTCAGGATGGTGGAGCCCAGGATGGTGGAGCCCAGGATTGTGGATCCCAGGATGGTGGTGCCCCAGTCTGCCCTTTCACAGAAGGTCCTGTTCCAATCTGCCTTGTTCTGGTTTGCCCCGGTTTTGCCTGCCCCATTTCTGTCTGTCCGGTCCCTGTAATCCCTGGTCAGGACAGCCTAGATGCCCCAGTCCACTCCGTGTTCCCAGCAGGGGCCTGGTTAATGGGGTTTCTGTGCCTGCCCAGGTCCAGTCTATCCCGTATCCCCAGAGTTAGCCTGGCTAATGGGGTTGCTAGGGGGACTAGCAGGGGTGTTAGGAGGGGCCAAACAACATCCTTGGCCCTAAAGGCAAGAAAAAGTACCCTTGTATTTTTGGGGGGCGTAGTATGCTAAGGGTGGATGGGTGGGGGCTGGAGAGGGTGGTTTCAGAATTAGCGGGGCCACTCGGACAGCGTGATCCTCCCGTCCAGTCTCCCGGAGGAGGCTGCCTCCCTGACAGTGAAGGACGCACGGAGCGTCCTGACCAGCCTCCAGGAGGAGGCTGCCTCTTGGACGTCAAAGGGCACGAGGAGCAGCCCGTCCAGTCTCCCGAAGGGAACTGCCTGCCTGCCTGTGCGGTGTGCTCTAATGGGCTGGGGTTGCAGAGCCCAGACTATTTGACTGAGAGCACCCTGCAAGTCGAAGGCCTGCCAGGTGGTGGAGAAGCCACCACTGACTCTGTGGAGTCCCAGAGGAAGGGACTCGGACCACGGGATGTATTTCAACTTTATACTTTATATAGTTTATGTGTCTGTGTGTCTGGGCAGTAGAAGCATAAACAGCATCCTCTGGGATCGATAAAGGTTTCCGAGTCTGATTCTGATTCTAATTCTAATCAACACACCACGACCCATGAGTTAATGCACTGTAATGCAGCATGGCCATTTACAACATGAGCTCTTTACACCAGACCAGCCAACTCAGCTAAAGAGCTGGGTCAGCCGAACAGTGACACCGTCTGTGTGTGTGTGTGAGTGTGTGTGTGTGTGTGTGTGTGTGTGTGTGTGTGTGTGTGTGTGTGTATGTGTGTGTGTGT
>JBBKCR010065630.1:0-10277 GCA_037577295.1 Ladigesia roloffi | reverse complement strand
GTAAAGAGAGAGGTAGGGGTTACAGAGAGAGAGAGAGAGAAAGAGGGGGGAAGAAAGGGAGAGAGGGGTAGATAGAGAGAAGGAGAAAGAGAAAGAATGGGGTAGAGAGAGATTGAAAGGGTAGAGAGAGAGAGAAAAAGAGGGAGGAAGAGAGAGAGGGGTAGAGTGAGATGTTTCCAGCACGGCGAGGCCACTTCACGCCTGCTGAAAGGTGCTGACATCCTCGCCCTAATCCGCAAGGCATCAAGAGCCAAGCAGCAGGGCCAGTGTGTGTGTGTGTGTGTGTGTGTATGTGTGTGCATGCATTAATACTTGTGGCTATTTGTCTTATATCTCTCATACTTTTGCTATCAGGTATGTGTTGTGTTTTGTGTTAGTTTAAAGTACACTTATCAGCAATCCTAACATGTTGTCCTGAATTGTGATGTATGTGCTGATTCTTGGTTGATCGTGATGACCTCTCAGTAATGAAGGGAAGCCAAAAAAGAGAATTTTATTCATAGGATGTGTTAGTTTTAATCAATTTAATTAAATATGACCAGAGACATGAACCGACAAGGTTCACTTGATGAGACAGGGAGCTTTAAACTCAAGATTTTAAACTAATCTAAATCCTGCAACCAATTCCAAGGGCCAGTTTCTCTAAAACAAATGGAGCACTTCGCATCAAAGTTGTTCACATTAAAGTTGACCATTTAGGATGTTTGATATCCTAATTTTGCAGAGTTGTTTGAACTGAATTTCAGAGCACATCCTATAAATGAGAACACAAAATTATACCGGTGCATCTCTTGTATTGAAACCTCATCACATGATCATCGTCACATCTGTTAAAGGGGACATATTATGCAAAACTCACATGTGTCACAGAACCACCCCTCACCTGTCAAGCCCCCCCTCACTAGATTAGGGGAAGATCGTCTATTAATGTCTGTGGGTTTTACGAGCATGCATAAGACGCCGCGCACTACGGCTACAGGCAAAGGCAAGTCACCATGAAGTGTCGTGTTGCAAAGAACAACACAAGTCCACATGTATAGGGCTGATAGCGCCTCTGTTTTCTGCCATTTTCAAGTGTGTTAAACAGGCATCATTAGCATAGGGTGGGTGGTGCGTGGCCAGCAAACGCTTATTTGCATGAAAGCGACAGAACCTTAAAAGAGCACATTTTGAAAGAGACTGAAACTGAATTAAAATGGTGACACTGGATTATTTGAGAGTGATTTTGTGCAAAGAACTTCATGAACAAGTTTTATAGCCCATAGACCTGTTAAAATGAAAGTGAGTTGTGCATAATATGTCCCCTTTAAAGGAACAGTCCCGCATTCCTCAGACCTAATCATTTATCTGCTGCGTCGTTAATATGAGGTCAATTACCAATTAAAACAATTTCACGTCATAAACAAAAGGTCAGAAAACCCGTTGACCCGAAGCGCGCTTTTAATAGGAGCCAGTGGGGGGCTGGCTAGGCTGCACTGGAGGTTTGTCTGTAAATTTGGGAAATGTAATAGTGGTGTGCGTGCGGAGTGTGTGATGTTTGCATGTGTATGTTTGTGTATCCCGTGTGCGTCTTTGTGTGTGTTCTGCCTGCCTCGATATCGTTGAAATGAGGTTGACTCAGAAGGACCTGCTAAACACTCACACTACATCACACTCTCCCTGCAGGAGGATGTTACACACATGCACATTTGGGTGCACACACACACACACACACACATACACACACACATACATATACACACATATTCAAGCACACATAGACTCACAATACATCATCCTCTCCCCCGTAGGAGGATTTTACACACATGTAAATGTGTGCGCACACACACACACCCTCTCACACACACACTGCATTGCTCTCTTAATGTAGGAGGATTTTACACTCTCACGCACACACTGCATCATTCTTTGTCCCCGTAGGAGGATCTTACACACACATACACACACACACACACATGCATGGGCAGCAGTACATTATGTAACTCAGTTATGCAACATACATACATACAGTAGCAGGGTTCCCCCACTGGGAATCCTCCAGCCCAGCTCTTTTAAATGAGACACAGCCATGAACAAAAGGAGGAAAAAAATGAAACGGAAGAAAAAAAACCAAAGACACTCGAATCCCCAAACCCAGCAGTACTCCCTCATCTCCCTCAACTTCTCACTTCCATCCATAAAAGCAAATGGATTGTGCGTCGGGGGTCGCCTTTGGGTCAAGAGGTCAGAGGCTAAGCTCTCCTGGGGTCACAGGCCTGAGAGCAGGGTCCTCAGTGTCCGTGCATGTGCACGAGCTGGCCGGCATCGACCGCACCGATCAATAACTCTGATAATTGAAGGGCGCTCTCGGCGAGGATGGAACAGAGGAAGCGTTTGGGAGGCCCGGCTCTGCTGCAGGTTTCTGTGACTGTGAGAAGTGCTGTTTCAGCCAGGTACTCAATCCTAATAGCAAAATGTATCACACTGATCTCAGCCCTCTGCCCTTTACTGGTGGAGCCAAATGGCAACAAGCACTTTCGCCTCATTCACAATATATTTCTTTGGGAAATAGAAAGATCTGTGGGTACAATTTCAGACAACATGCCTTCCCATTGTCTATAAGTCATCTATACACACACACACACACACACATTTTCATGTGAAACTGGCTTCTAAAACCCTCTCAAAGAATCAGAATCAGAATCAGAAAACTTTATTTATCCCGAAGGAAATTGTTTATAAGGAAAGTATTTATACATCACAACTTGGAAATGTAATCCGTGCAAAGATATTATTCAATTAATTTATTTTTTGTATATAATTTTTTAAAACTAGGAAGTGCAGTTCATCCTGAATCTCGTGGGAGAAAAAGGAATCAGCACAATTATTTTGTACTTGTATCTTTCAATTCATAAAACATTTATAAATATATGCATTTGTTTGTGTTTTTTTTATTCATATGGACTTTTTCCAGTGTATTGATTTAGTACCAGTGTATGCATTTCTATTCCATTGTTGCATAGCAGTTGAAATAGGGCAACAAACTGCGATGCACCATATAAAGTACTTTAGTGGCAGATTTTTCAGGTCGGTGTCCAGAAATTTAACGTGATGCAACTCGATGAAAGTGATGAACCTATGTCATATGGCCATGCATAATATATTAAGATGCAACCCTATAGGAATTGCTAGCATTTTTTAAAATCTATTTATTGATCTATTTATTGATGTCATATATTGATTAATATTTATTTCTTAGGGATTGATATAGGAGCAAACCGCCGATAATTACTAAATGATGCCAGGCATCATAACATTTATAGCTTTGTTAGTTGGCTTTAAAAACTAACCGTTTTTTACTAACCAGTTATAGCTTGAGCTCATTAGGCAGCCAGGACTCATAGTGTGTTTTATTAGTATTGGACGATGGAAATGTGGGGTGTGCCTGCCAATCTGTAAAACAAAGTTGAGAAATCCCAGAAAATATTTCAGGCTGAAGCAAAATTAGATTTTTTACATGTCAGCAAAAGTATTTATTTTTACTTACATCTGCCAGATTCACCATTACATTCATTAGTCAATGTCCCCAACCAAAAAAAAAACAAATACAAAAAGCAACATTTTTGTTTGAACATGTGTTTTTCACCTCACAACACCCACACTGACACAATCCCACCTGAGATATTATGAGAGTCGACACGGCCCACCTGACCCACAGAAATATTCTTTAACACTACAACTCCCAGGATTTTCTACCCCTCCTTTAGCCAAGTGATTGCTAACAGGCTAACCTTTTATCATTAGCATCAACTCATGTGTAAATGTGGTCATTACCTGCAGCTCAGGTAATCTGCAGGAAGGTGGAACCTGATCGTATTCAATAATCAATGACCCAAATCAGACCTTTTTCGAACATTTTTATATGTTATTTAGCTAAAATGCTGTCGGTTACTTGTTTACCCACTTTACCACACCTGCTGATCTGATCCGAACCCATCTGATCCGGGTTTGGGTCTGACCAGACAGGTTTGGGTCGTGTTAGGAACTGACATGCACAATTATCTGCAGATTTTCAGTCACAGACTGAGAAATACTGCCTTCGCGTGCTGTGGGAAAGATGATCCTTTCCAGTTGTAAATTGGAAATTATGAGTGCATTGTTTTCAAATGCTTTTGTTGTCATAGTGAAGACAAAAACACATTTTACTGTTACTTGGGCGAAACAATTTTAGACTTAATAATTAATCTGCTACAACAAGAAGCAGGTGGGTCAAAACACAGCACTGTATCGGCAGCAAGTTATTCGCAACAACAGGAAAAAAACATTTAAAAGTGTGCATCACTTACCATTCATGATTATTTCCTTGAAAGGTCAAATTGATCTCATCTCAGCAACTCCTGTATCAAAACTGAATGCCAACTCCCCAGTGGAAATTCTAACTTGGAGGGTGTTTATGTGCAGTTTTCAAGTTGGTTTCTGGTATTTACACGAATTCCCGTCGTACGTGAAGGCACCAAAAGATAACAAGATCAAAGCACTGCAGGACAAATGTACACACATACACAGGCCTACACACACACACACACACAAACACAGACACATACACAGACACACTTTGTCAACAATGGGAGGCTGTTCTTTGTGGCCATGTTATATGATAGCGAGCATTTCAAGAGCCAGCAGTCATTTCAGTGGATTTTAGTGTGTTTATGTGAACTTGTTTAGGTTCTGTATTGAGTTTATTCACCATGGATTGTGAGTGGAATGGTGTGTTAGTGTGGGGAGTTTTAGCGTGTGGTGTGTTAGTGTGGGGAGTGTTAGCGTGCGGTGTGTTAGCGTGCAAATGTGAGTTCACAGTGCGTTAGCATGTGTTGGTGTGCGGTTCGTTAGCATGCAGCGTCTTAGTGTGCAGAGTGCTAGTGCACAGTGTGTTATTGCGCAATGTGTTAGCGTGCAGTGAGAGTAGTGTGCAGTGTCTTGTCATTGCTGAAGGGCAGGCAGCATCTGGGTTGCCATGCAGACTAGAGCCCAAACTACAGAGCTAATCTTTTCACTACAGCATGATGTGAGAGCGGGAGAGAGACAGAGAGAGAGGGAGAGAGACAGAGACACAGAGAGGGAGAGAGAGAGAGAGAGAGAGAGAGAGAGAGAGGGAGAAGGGGGGAGGGGAAACTGTGCAATTTCCATCTCTGCTGCTGAAAAGCTGGCGGTCTGTATTCACAAAGCATCTTAAAGGAATAGTTTAGAGAAAAAGACATTTTACTGTTTTTTACTTCTCTCAGAGAAGACACATATGGGGTCCAAATTCTGCCTCTTTAGTTTAGAACTGGATCTACAAGGTCGGTATTGCTAACAAAATCTTTGATCCAAGTCCATCGCCAAAACCTCACTCAGCCTGTTCAATCCACATTAAGTGTTCTTTACTTTTTGTCAGGAGAGGGTGGTCCTGGATCTGATTCCTTTGTAATAATGATGTTTCTTATCTAAATGAACAATTGTTTTGTTAATTTGCTCATATCAAGTCACACTGCATCCGAAACTACGTCTACAAGTCTGTGCCACTGAAGAGCTGGATATGTATTGAAGTTTAAGGGATATATTTATAAAAATGCTATTGGAGTCTATTGACTTCTAGCCAATGATAGTGAAGAAAGTTGTAAATGTAATTAATTGACAAAGCAATGGTTTTGTTTTTTTTCGATTTAGTGATATAATGTCTTGTAAAAATTTACATATTTGGTCCTTGTTTTGGGTAACAGTATATCCAAACACATGAGGATGTTCCAATTCAATTTCCTTTAAGGTGAACGTGTGGTTATTCTATTGTACATGATGTACCTGATGAATATAAGTGCACATTTTTGCCTAGTAGCATCATTACAGAAGCGAGTAGATAAAGTAGCAACCTTCAGACACTGTGTCCTGGCTGATTGGCTACATTTGGGCTAAACATATAAATGGGATCTTTGGCAAATCACTGCTTTATAGCTAATCCCCCAAGAGAAGATGCTATGTTATGCCATTCTGATCCTCCTTAGTCACTTACATCTCTGTTTATTACTGGATCAGGCAGTGCTCCTAAGCGTGATGTGGCTGTCTGAAGTTCCTATTTCCATTTATTTGACACTTTTTGCCCAAAGCAACAAACATTAACCAACTGCATGGGCCCTGCAGTCCCCCCGGGGCAACTTTAGGGGTTAAAAGCCTGGCCCCAGGGCATGCTAGCAGTAGCCTGCAGCTAGGATCAAATCTGTGACCTTTTGACGCATAGCTGAGTTCCCTGACCGCTGGGACGACCACCACTGACGTGAGTGTGTAGCGTACATATACAGCTGGTATATGTGTGTGGTAGAGATAACGTGGCTGGATCGGAGTCAGATTAAATGTTTCATGTTGAACGACGCGGTTTCTCGCCTCCCGGTCGTTTGCTCATACATGGAGCTCCGCGAGATTCACACACATTCACAGTCAGAATTCTCAGAGGGAGGCTGAGGAGGATACGAGCTCCTGCTGTTACACACAGACACACATGCAAACAAACAGCAGCATCAGTTGCCATGCATGAATCACACTTGTGGTATTAAGGGTATTTATCATGTATATGTCATACTGACGTTTATCATATCATCATTGTCATAACACATGTCCACAGGAGAAGCCCGGATGCAGTCAGTCAGACATGTTGGAAGCTACATTGCTTACACTAGAAACCAATAGTCTCTCAAACTGTACAAATCAACCCGAACACACAACTTTTCTTGACATA
The DNA here is from genome assembly GCA_037577295.1 of Ladigesia roloffi. Taxonomy (NCBI): domain Eukaryota; kingdom Metazoa; phylum Chordata; class Actinopteri; order Characiformes; family Alestidae; genus Ladigesia; species Ladigesia roloffi. Next base: position 3,532 of record JBBKCR010065630.1, on the reverse strand, counting down.
AAATCTATTTAAATACGAGCTGCAATCACACTTTAGGCTGTTTTTTTCATGCTAGGGCAATGCTTCACTGCCCTGTATTTTAATGCGCAGTATGTAACACCGCCAGTTTCAGTGCTAGCCTGTGACTGTTAGGGTTAGAATTAGAGTTAAGGTTAGGAGTTAGGGTTAGGGTTAGTCTTTCAATTAGGATTAGGGTTAGGTTTTGAGTTAGGGTTAGAGTTAGATATAGAGTTAGAATTATGTTTAAGGTTAGAGTTAGAGTTAGAATTATGTTTAGGGTTATGGTTAGGTTAGGGGTTAGAGTCAGAGTTAGAGTTATGTTTAGGTTATGGTTAGAGTTATGTTTAGGGTTAGGTTAGAGATAGAGTTAGAGGTAGAATTATGTTTAGGGTTAGGTTAGGGTTAGAGTTAGAGTTAGAATTATGTTTAGGGTTAGGGTTAGAGTTAGAATTATGTTTAGGGTTATGGTTAGGTTAGGGGTTAGAGTCAGAGTTAGAGTTATGTTTAGGTTATGGTTAGAGTTATGTTTAGGGTTAGGTTAGAGATAGAGTTAGAGGTAGAATTATGTTTAGGGTTAGGCTAGGGTTAGAGTTAGAATTATGTTTAGGGTTAGGTTAGGGTTAGAGTTAGAGTTAGAATTATGTTTAGGGTTAGGGTTAGGTTATCGTTAGAGTTAGATATAGAGTTAGAATTATGTTTAGGGTTATGGTTAGGTTAGGGGTTAGAGTCAGAGTTAGAGTTATGTTTAGGGTTAGGTTATGGTTGGAGTTGGAGTTATGTTTAGGGTTAGGTTATGGTTAGAGTTGGAGTTATGTTTAGGGTTAGGTTATGGTTAGAGTAAGAGTTAGAGCTATGTTTAGGGTTAGGGTTGAGGTTAGGGTTTAGAGTAAGAGTTGGGGTTAGAGTTAGGATTAGGACTTTCCCCATCTCACTGCCTTTCAACCTGTTTCAAAACTCTTTTAGTGAGAAATGTGTAGTATATTTAAACAATATTGAATTGGCTACAACAAAAGACAACTTTGCATTAACCGGAGGCAAGGACTGATAAACACTTTTAAGCTGATATGGGCAAATTCCTCTCCTACTCTCCCTCAGTCACCAGTTAGTGTTGATTCTAGCGGTGTTATGCAGTGCCCATTAAAATATACAGGGTAGTGAAGCGTTCACCTAGCATGAAATTAGGCCTAAAGCGTGATTGCAGCACATTTTTGAATAGAGTACATTTCATGATGGTTTCATGAAAACTTGTGAGCACGATCCAGCTTTTCTTTAAGGTGGTGCCCACATGCCAGTGCACTTTAGAACACAGTATGATTCATGTGTAATTTTATCAACTCCCCTAGACGTACATTTTATAGACATAAGTATTGGGATACATGACGTTTACACCAACAAAGATTTCAATGACATTATCCATAAAGTTGAATGTGAAATTGGTCCATCTTTGCAGCTACAACAGTTTACACTCTCCTTGGATGGCATTCCACAAGATTTTGGAATCAGTGGGAACTTGGGCTCATTCACTCTGTAGAGCGTTTATGAGATCAGACACTGATGTTGGACGGGAAGGTCTGGATCACAATCTCTTCCAGTTCATCCCAAAGGTGTTGAATGTGGTAGCGGCCAGTCAAGTGCTTCCACACTGAACTCCTCCAGCCACGTCTTTATGGAGCTCGCTTTGTGTACTGGGACACAGTCCAGCTGGAAGAGAAATAGTTCTTCCCCAAACTCAGCTGAAAGCTTGACGTCCAAAATTTCTTGGTATGCTTAGTATGCATTAAAATTGCCCTTTACTGGAAGAATATGGTACTCCCTATACTTCCAAAGCAATGAAAAGTCTCAATACTTTTGTCGATATTTTGTGTTTTGACTCTTTCCTCTTAGCTCTGGAGCTACAGGGCTAACACTACAACGCAAGTCTCCTTAATTGGATAACTGATCTTGAATCAGATTCCTCCATACATTTTCTACTCTTGTGGTAGCTTGTAAATATGGATCCCGCTGTCTAAAGTGGCTTAATGCAATTTTCAGCTAAAGTGGATTATTCTTTATTGTTATAACATACTGTAAGCCATTCTGCCCCCTAAACCATATTGGCAACATTAATAAGGAGTATTTATAGAAAGCATTTTGGTGTCTATTGGTTTCTAATATTTGTGATAAGTCTCCATTTGATGTCTAAAGTCCCATGTGATCCAAATTTAATTAGCATAAAACTGGTCAAAACATGACAGAGGAGCTGAACTGTGTCTGAACTGAGTCTTTGCTTTGGACTATCTGTGTTACAGTATCATCATCATCTAGCCCATTTATATCATCAGAACACTTCTGCATCAATCCAAAGTAATAATAACGCAATTTAACATTGTGTGTCATGGCGTCAATGAGTCTCTTTCACCCCAAATTAAAGGAATTAGTTGGAAGCTTTTAGTCATGAAATAACACGATATCAATTTAAGAATTTAAATCAGATTTTATTCATTGTTAGCAATATTAGCCCTAACTGACCTACTCCTTAATTTCTTTGCCTCAAATCAATGCTTGAATATGTTGAGTTAAAGCAGATGACATAGAATACATTCAAATTCCCCATTTGGCCATAAATTCTATCACAATACAACAGCCGGGCCTTTACCTGGAACTGGCACCGGGTTGGGATTCTGTAGGCTGAGCCCATTGTTTATTCATTTGAACGTTTAATCCTTTGAATCCTGATCTAAATGAAAGCCCATAAAGGCATAACAGTGCTGGTGGTAGTTTGTGGGACCCACAGAAATGACTGTAACTCAGCCCTAAAGAGGATCCTATCGAGGGTCGTTAAAGCTCCATTCTCTCATTAACCAATGAAGAGCCATACATTCACTCTAATTGACTCAATTAATCATTGATAATTAATCTGCTGACATGATCAAAACGAGGCCCTCGGCATGGCGCATAAATGTCTCTGTTTAACAATCTCAGTGTGCACTTCCATCGCTAGGCTGCTAGGTGCAATAATAGTGCTAGCGTGTTGCCGTAAATACTAGCATTTAGCGTAGCATTGTAGAGTCCTGCAGGCTCTTCAGCTCTGCAGTGGTAGAAGTTTGATTAAACCAGCTCACAAGCAATGGAAGTCTATTGAAAGATCTCCACACCTGATGTTCTATACTCCCACTATATTACAGTGTTCTAGTTGGTAGAAGTCACCGTTAAGAGCACATTAACAAGATGAGTTAAAACAGGTTTACCTTTAAATTTTCTTTAAGAGTTTAAAATGAAATGTAAGTGTTTTAGGAGCAGATTTTGGGGAATATTTAAAATCTAAAATTATTTTTTAACAATATGTGTGCATTTACAAATAAAAGTGCTGTAATGGTTCCAGTGAGGTGAGTACCAATCCAAGGTACTCATTAGAGCACTTGATAAAAAAATTATATTTTTACATAGGTAAATATATTATTATTATATATATATATAATTCATGGCTGCCCGCTACTTCACTTGGTGAATGGGTTTAAATGCAGAGGAGGAATTTCGTGCTGTTCACACTGTG
>JBBKCR010065619.1:0-10277 GCA_037577295.1 Ladigesia roloffi | reverse complement strand
AATGTTACAAAATGTTCTATATGTTTCCTAAAATAAAATATACTGTGTTCAGTTGGAAAAAAAAGAGTTGTTTTTTTTTATCCAGACATTTAAATACAACATTGTAGAGCAGTAATTACAATACCGTAAACCGTGATATTTTTATCCAAGGTTACCATACCGTCAGAATCATACACCGGCCCATACCTACATACAGCACAGTTTTACATATTTGTATGCGATTTTTTCTGATTGAGAAATCAGCTGCATGTCTAGTCTACAACATTATGAAATTCTCACTTTTGGTGGAGTTTATACTAAGCTCTAACTTCCTCTTTTGAGAGTGTTTGCTAGTGTGTGCACAATAACTGGTAGCAACTTGGTTAAAAACAGAAATGGTATGAAGAACAGATGTGGACTACTGAATTGCAAAACACAGTGAGTGGAACTTAAAGACATAAAACATTATTAAATTATATAAACGTTTTTCAATTCAGCAAATAAAAGGGTAATGCCGCACTTCAATGCATAGAGGACATGTACTTATTTTATATTTACTCAGAATCTCAACAAAATGCCCTTTGACCCAAAGCAGTCAAAGTTTTGATTCCATCCATTTATCCATCCATCATCTGCCACTTTTCTGGGTCATGGTTGCAGGTGTAGCAGCCTCAGCAGAGATGCCAACAATTTCCTCCAGTCTTTCTGTGGGAAACCTGAGGTGCTAATAGGCAAGCCAAGAAATATTATCCCTCATGAGTGTCCTGGGTCTGTCCCTCCTGGTCAGCCTCCTCCTGGTGGGACCACCTCAACTAGCTCCTTTCAACATAGTGGAGCAGCAGCTCTACTCAGAGTTCTTTCTAAATATCTGAGCTTCACACCATATTTCTAAGGGAGGCCCTGACCACCCTGTGAGGAAAACCCATTTTGACCACTTGCTACAGCGATCTCATTCTTTCGGCCCCCACACTCGTGACCACGGGTAAGGATGGGGACTTAGATAGACCCATAAATCGAGAGCTTTCCTTTTGGCTCAGCTGTCTCTTAAACACAACAGACAGGTTATGCATATAACACTGCAGATACTGCCTCAATCTTTCCGTTCAACTTCCCTCTTCCCTTGTTAAGAAGACCCAGAGATCCGTCAACACTTTCACTTGTGACCTGAAGTGGCCAATCCACCCATTTCCAACTTTTGATTCCATAAAATCTTTTAACACACTTCTGTTTCTTTTCATAGATTGCCACACCGTGTCAGAAACTACATAGGCAAGACTTTTTAATGTTACTGAACACCGAGCACAATGTGTGTTGAGTTTGCACAATTGCTAATTAGTTTTCCAGTTCCAATGCAAAACTTATATAACAAATATTAAACATGTCTTGACTAATTGTCTACATCAGGGCTAATGAGCACATTGCGCTCATTTCTAATCTTTTAAGTAGTCCTGAGTGTTTCAGAAATACATTTTAGAACATACCTTCATGACATTGAATAGGACTTCTTGGCCCAGGCTGTCCTTCTCTTTGAAGAACTCATGCTCAGGGTATGTCCGAGCGATATCTCGGCGGATCAGCTTCTCGCAAGGTGACGTCATCTTCAGCAGCTCGGAGTACTGGTCCTTTATTGGCAGATTCTGGGCGCTACACAGCAGCTGCCACACTATTGCCCTGAAGTGATGTGGGATTCCCTTCCTGACTAGATCCTGAAAAGAGACAAATTAATATACTAAGGAGAAGGAAATGATCATGATAACAAGGCTACAGTTGATACCAGTCTCAGTAATAATTACTTTAAGAGAAAACCATTTAAAAGAGGAACACCCTCTCATAAATATGGTTTCAGAACAAAATATATGAACTTTTCCACTTATTGAAGCCCTCGGAAATACACATTTACATAGTTTCTGCCTATTTTAATTTTCCATTAATACAGAACGTACCTCAGGCATGATAATGCCATTTTATGCTGCTAAATATAACCCGGACAGGATGTATTCAGTAGCACCCAGAGCTGTTCTAACCTAATATTAGTAACGGTAAGATGGTTCCTCAACTTATCACAGCAACATACATCTCACGGATCTTCAGCTGGTCATTCCAGTGTAGAGCTTAAACTAGAGTCAACCCACACACTCACACAAGCTGTGGAGATCCCATAGTGCAGAGGGAAGTAAGGCGACAAGGGTCTTTTGTTAAAACAGCACTGAAGGAGGCTGTTAGATATGAGCCCTTCGAAAAAGCACACAGAGACCAGAGGGGAAAATGACAAATACAAAGATTTAATGCACATTTTTGTATCTGTGTCAATTAAATGTGTTTCATAGATTTCAAAATGATCTAAAAATTGTTTTAAAATTTTATCATCAGCATTATTTTCATGTAATAAACTCAAGATTAAACAACAATCCCAACAACACATTTTTGTGGGTTTTCCGGTTGTAACATGGCATAGAATATTTGTGAAGAGGCTATTACCATGTCTTACTGAAGACCATAAAAGGTCTTATTCATGATTAACAGTCTTGGGGAATAACAGAATTCATGCAATGGCAGTACCTAATCACAATTCAAAAAATTGTATTCGGTCACAGAAGGAAAAAATAAGAAGTAATCTAATTACTGATGCATCTTAGAAAAAAGGGAGGGTTACCAAAATTACAATTTAAAAATGCATATTAAAACAATGAAATAATAGAGTAAAATAATTCATTTTTGGGTGGGAAATATTCCATTATTTTATCTTTAAAGAATAAGAGGGGACCTTCACTATACATAGTTGATTTAAGTGAACCACAAGCTTTCAGTTCTAGGCCAACATCCCTGGTTCACACACAGGAATGAAACCAAACCTTCTAATGACATTGTCTCAGTTCCTGTTGTGAAACTCAGGTAAGATTGTTCAATCCCTGCAAACTGCTGCAGCTACATACACAAACAACACACATCATCAAAACAAGAGCCAAGCAGTCCTATGGGACAAAGGCCAACCAGAGAACAGGCTATTTCCCAGTAAGATTCAACATTAGCCTGAAACCCAAGCAGTGATAAAAATGAAGTGACGGATACAAATAACACCACAACATGATAAATGAAGAGGACTACAGTTGAAACCGCAGTTTCCCACTACTTAATATTCCTTCTTGTCACAATACAAATGGAAAGAATAAAGCAAGACCACGGCATCTGCACGGAACACTGAATAAGACAATCCTTTATTTAGAGGGTTGGACATAATTTTGTAATTAGTTGGCAGAAAAACAAAAATAACGGGATGAGAGCCTCACACTGAACCGTAGCTCACTTGGGCATAATATTATAATATAAACGTTCTTAAACAAACCTTACTTAAAGGAAATCTAAAATTCCTAATAAATACTTTCTCATATTATGCAACACAGACTAATATCTAGAGACAGTGTTTAAATGTCCAGCAGAACACAGTATATGGGCATTAGGGTACTAATGCAGAACCCAATTTAACTATGTGTGCACCCCCACTGGAGCTGGATGTTAAATGCTAGTTAGGTTTGTCAACCCTGAGCAGACAAAATCATTTGTCAATTCGTTTTAGTAACGTGGGGACAGTAGTATTTTTACTACCTCTTTCACAATTCAGTTGCATCAAGAATAAAAGGCAAATAAAACAAAAAAGGAAACATTTGTACAAGGTCATTGTACGGAGATAAAAACAAATCTAACCTATTTTATAATAAATCTAGCCTGAAATGTCACAAAATGTAACATAAGACTAACTTGGGAAGACGATTAGGAGAAAAAGAAAGAGAAAAAACACAAAAAGGGTAAAGACGGCATATGCACTTTAATGAGGTTAATGCCAGCAAGTTGAATTTTGATTCCAATTCTAGTGTTCCATTCCACCATAAATGATGCAGCAAGCACATTCGTAACTAAGCTTTGCCACGATTTTGCTTTTTTTGCTATTTAAGTGAACAAGTTTTAAAAGGCAATGTGGTGGTATGCTTTATGGTTTTCCAAATGGGACAAAACATACTAGGGGCTCCAAAATCTAGCCTATGTGTGGGCAACATTACATTTTTTTTGTTAGATAGATACATCAAACCACAGTTAAACAAAAATTTTATGGAAAAATGTGGTTTTGTACGGTCATTTTACATATTATTAAAAAAAAAAAAAACGACACCAAAAAACTATACATCCTACAAAGAAAAATAACATGATACTGTCCCACTGTTACAATACCTCAGCTAAAATGTTTGTAATTATCCACAGCTTTAGGTGCTTTATAAAGTGGTGCTTCACATTAATGTCTCTGCTTCACTGTTTCAATAATAGCTGAATATTGCTGCGTTTACCTTCAGCTGCTTCTCCTTCTTCTTGCGCACCTCCTCCCACTCGTTGACAATTCGCCCCCATAATATCCAGGTGTCCTCCTCCAAATGTGAAAGGTTGGAGGAGGCTGAAGAGCTCGACACCAGCGAGGAGCCACTGTTCCTCCGAGAGCCATTGACTGAACGCAGAGACTTACTGTCCGTCTCCAATAACCTGCAGTGCAAAACATAATCAGGAAAGATGAAACTGAGAAAAAAAAAACTTCTCAAAATTCGAGACAGAAATCACTTACAACTCCAGAGTAAACTGTTCAAAAGTTGCGATGAACTCTTTTACAAAGCAAAAAATCAGTCAGAACATAAAAACCTGTGTACTGTGTAGGTCCCTCAGTGCCTCCTAAACAGTTGTATGTAACATTGCCATGAATGCACAGAAACAAGGTTTCTCAATTTCTAATTGCTATATATAATGAACAATGGTGAATTTATGCCTTACTTTTTTTTTTAAAAAACAGTAGCTAGGCTCAATATTAGCATAAGTTTGAGTGTCAAGTCAAGTACTAATTTTAGTTTTTAAAAGCTACAGATTGGAAAAAAACATGTCCACTTTATATTTCTTCTTTTCTTGGCATCTGACCAGGCAGAGTTTGCCTTTATAAACTAACCATATTAAGATGTGCTCTGATTAAAAATAGCTCCTCAAAGTGTAAGAGCTCTGATAAAGAGGTGGGATTCCATCTGTGGATCATTTCTGGAAAAAATACCAGCAATGGTTCAAGGCCACACAGACAAGTCACACCTTGCACCTTGAAAAGGGTGTCTGCATATCTGTGTGGGACTGATCTGAGATCAGCTGCTCAAGTGGCAGAGTTACCCAGTTATCCACCAACTGACAGCACACACAAAAGCCAAGGAAACCTGATCTTGGAAAAAAGAGCTGAGGACAGGCCTCTGGAGCCCCAGTGAGTGACGTCATGTTCAGCGCTCAGTGGCCAGGTCTGGTTACATCCACATTTGGGTCAGACACGTAGAACAGAGGGGAGCTGTAGCATAGGAGAAGAAGCTAGGAGATGAAGTTTAAGGGTGACTGAGCTGTAGTGGTTGTTACTACAACGTGTGACTGAATGTAATCTAGCATTTACCGGGCACAGACTGTTATTACTCTGGAATCACCTAGATTTTAGTTTAATAACTGGACTTATTCTTAGGCCAATTAAGTATTAATTGGGATCAAAATTATAATATAAATAAGGCTACATCTTTTAATTATAACTTACATAAGAAAGATAGCAGGGTATGGAACCAAAGTGGACAAGTTACAAGATACAAGTTCAAACTTACACAGACCAACAGCATAAATGCATTTAGCAACATTTATAAAACCACAATATCTAGCTGTGAAATGTCAAACACCAACATCCTGATTAATCAGACTGAAGCCAAGTAAAGGGCCAATTGAAACTTACATTAGGTTTTAATTGATTAATATGCCAGTTTCCTGAGCCCAACTTATAAAACACTGTATGAAGGCTTGTAGCGTAAACAACAACAACAAAAAAACATTATATTACAATATTTTCTTGCATATACACAATCCAAGACTGCAGGTAAGGTTAACACTTCTGATCGTATTTTTAAAAATGCTTATGTTTTAAAATAAGATTTTAGAACACTACAGCAAACAAATGAAAACGTTTAGTTGGAGAACATTTTTAAACTATGGCAGAGGAATTTCATGGTGAAACACTGCTTAGTCAGGTCTGAGTGTAAAAGGTGCAGGTCAAGTGCAGTAAGTGCATAAAAGTCAGCATTTTCACCTAAACCCCATCCTGACTGAGGTCCAAGCAGAGAAGGGTAATAACAGTACAAGTACACTGACTGGCCCTGAACCAGACAACAACTTTCTGGTCATCAGTTTTAAGTTTCTTATGTTACATTTTCAGAACATTATTTAAAACCTACAAGCATTTAAATCCAGAGCGCTTTAAACATAATAACTCCGTACGAACACTGGTTGCCTGTCTGCAAATGATTCACTGCTAGTTAAACAAAGTACAACTTGAGTTTGTACAACCCAGGGTACAAACTAGGCTCTGCAGGGATAAGTTTCTTCCCAGACAGAGCTATAATCTCACTTTATCAACATCTATAATTGTGCGACTTTGTCCATTTGTCCGGACGAGGTGAAGCTAAACCATAAACAAACAAAACCAACAAACCAAACTGATAATAGCCGATTGCTGTTTAGCACTTCAGTTAGTGACTACCCTCACAATTCAGCTCTTACTGAATAATCCTGCAGGATCTCTTAAATTATGTTCTGTAGGAGCTCACCAGTTGAAGTTCATACTGCTGTCCTCATGTTGTCCCTTTTGTGGACGAGTGAGTAAGAGGTTGACAGAGAGTCAGCTAATTTATCAGACAGAATGCATGTGTGCGTTTGTTAGTGAGGGAAATAGAGACAGACTCAGAAGGACACAGAGTCTCACTCTCGAATACACACATATACACTGACCTTATCTACAAAGTGAAAAGACCTTCAACCTGCAGGCCAAAAGTACAAAATACCTTCCACAGGGGTGTGTGTAAATACAGGGAAAGTAAAATATTTTGTTTCGGCTGATTTAAATGTGTTCATCATGAAAAAAAAATGGGGTAATGTATGTTACCTAAATACAACAATTGTATTGATGTAATATGTTCATTCAGTAAAAAATTTTTGGGTTTTGAATTTAGGCACATGCAGAATGTGCTTATCTGTAATACTGAAATCTGCTTTTGTACCATGAAAGTAATTTTTTCATGGTTTTCATGGCCAGTAATAACTAAACACTGAAAAAAAAGAGTGAAAGAATACATATTCAGGCACTTTTGTTTTTTACTATCAACTTCAGATACACAAAAACAATAAGAGCTGATGTTAGGTATTTTTAGTTAAATGTAAAAGGGTTATTCTGGCTCAAAATATTTTGTATCATCCATGCACGACCATCTCTGAACTGAACAATTGGTGACATTTTGTTTAACACTGGACCATAATGAAACACTAAAAATTTCCCTGGTCTAAGCTCATTTAGGTTCGGATTCATACTGGCTTGAAATTAACAAGATTCAATTTTTTTCTCAAAAATGCTTGTTCAGCTATTTTCCGATGCCTCCATCATTTCAACAGTAATACTTAGGCACCTTAAAAAATTGTGGAAGTAGTGGGCCTAATTCTAAAATGTAATTTTGTAGCTTGTGGTATGTACTGAACATGAGATACATTCTAAACAAGAGAATTTCTAAAATTTTCTATAAAATTTGGACTAGATTTCTAATAACCAACAACTGCATCTGCACACACACTAGGGGTGGAGCCGAATCTGAATACGGTATTCAGATCAATGCTAAAAAAATGTAAATTATTTTTGTATTCGTATTCATCCAGAACGCTAAGTAACTCTGAGGTACCCTAAATAAGGTACAGTGCCCACACACCGCTCCCCGGTACAGTCCCCACACGCTGCTCTCCAGGCGCAGAATTCCTGGCTACCCGCGACTCCACTTGATGAATGGGTTAAACGCAGAGGAGGAATTTACACTGTGTGCAGGGGTGTGTTCACGTGTGACCGATTGATCACTTCCACTTTTAGATATGCCGCATTCCCCGCCACACGCTCAAGTAGTAGATTCGGAGGGTTGGACATTGTTTGCACGCTGCATTATTTTATTTTACTCAAAAACAAATAAGAATAATTTTCCCTTTAAACAAATACAGATACGAACAGCAGCCGTTCTATACACGCACACACAAATATTCTGGTATGTGCTGTTCTACTTTGTGGCTAAAAATGAATTTGAAAAATATATCTATTTAATTACTTGTGTTAGACTGTTCTTCACTCTTCACTACAAAGCAAACTTAATTCAGTGAGTGGGCCATATGGGGAACCAATGTATGTTGTTTGCTTGTGTAAATAAGTGCACAATTGTGTAACAGTAGTGTGTCACTTCACAAAGAGCAGTGTGGTGCATAGGCCATCTTCCACCCAGCAGCTACAATGAGGTGCCAGTTAAGCCACATGGGGAGAATCCAAACAGTCAGTGCTCCATCGTTCTCCTGAGCAATTGGCCTACTTTCACCAGTGAGACAGAGCAAGAGCTGGCGGGCGAGCAAGCAAGCAGTATCTCAGCTCAGCGTGGGTGTTCTGCTCTCCACAACTAATTCACTGTATACACAGATTCTGTGTTCTATCATCAAAGCATATCTGTAACACTGAAAGCACACTGGGAGAAACAGAGCTGAACACAAATGCTCTCTCTGTAACACACTGCTGCAGTCCTGCTCCATCACTGAAGGAATGGGACAGGCTAAAACCTCTCTTTAGAAAACTCACTGCACAAACAACATGGCAAACATACAGAGATGGCACTGTTTCTCAGACTGTTTAAAGAGTCTTCTACCACCACAAACCAGCCTCTCCTGCCACACATGAAACCAGAAATTCCAAAATCCTTTTCAAAACAGAATGTTACAAATCTCACTACTTGAAATGCAAGAATTATACCTGTAGAACAATAGGCTAGCTACTCTAGCAAGGGTTTTATGATGTCTACAATTGGCTTCTGTGGCACTTTGAAACCAGAAATTCTTACCATGTGTTTACACAATTAATGAATGATGAGTCCGTTCCAGCAGGGAAATGCTAACGGTCGCTTTAAAGCTTTACTGTCCAGCCAAAGTAAAAAACATACAGGTAGGATCATGATAGCTTCACTTCTTGCACTTAATTATTATTTACTTCACATTTTATTATTTAGGATTAGTTAAGTATGTCTCTCAAGATATACATTGTCTAACTAGGCTAAAAAAGACCAGTTCTGGGTGAGATGTACAACCAGAATTGACTTGTGTCCCACAGCCCTCAGAAGATTACAGTACAGCAGTCTGCAGTAAACTCTGCTATTGCTTGAGTCCAGTGGAGGTGTTTACTAGATACTGTATCAAACATGGCAGGCAGACTGCCACTTCATCCACTTGTTTTGAGTTGCTAAGCAGCAACAGCTGTGATTAATGCATAACTTCAGATAAGAGTAAGACAGCAAGACTGCCAAAGCAGCCAAGGTGACCAGCAGCCCAGGACTGTTTGAGTCATCAGTGGTTCAGGATTTCCCCCACGAATGCTTTGTACTTTACTCAACTAAGTCTTGTGTCGGTCAGATTAAGAGTGAAAGCACGTCTTTTAACCCATAGTGTTTAAATAACATTCCTAGATGGCCACAGTACTGCAACATTAAGGGATTTTTCTGCTTTACCAAACCTCAGGAAGAGCTCTATCAGAGTTGATTAGAGCAGTGTTGATACATGAGTAATACAGGATATGTGAATTCAATCTCATATTGATATTTCTTACCCCTGTATCTATATTCATTTTTCTCATAGCCATCGCTATAGACTCATCATTATACATAAAGTACACAGTTCCTACTTTTTGCAGCTGTAATTAAAGGTCGGGCGGCATGGTGGCGCAGTTGCCTCACAGCAAGAAGGTCCTGGGTTCGACTCCTATGTTGGGCGCAGGGTCTTTCTGTGTGGAGTTTGCATGTTCTCCCCGTGACCGTGTGGGGTACAGTAAACCAATATTTGTAGTTGATTTTCCAGTATATTGGTCAGTGTGGCTACTGCAGAAAACAAAGCTAAGGGCCTAGAGAGGTTCTTGAGCCCTGATGTTCGAAGATGTGTGGCGTTTAATAGGGAGAGACTCTGCTAGAGTCTGTAAAAGAGCACCGGGCGATGGGGCATTGTTAGCCACGGACAGCCCACAGTGGGGTTTGCGCTGGCTGTATCAAAAGGACACAGCTGCAGCTGCCTGGGCGGAGGTCGGGGTCAGAGGGTACATGGTCTGAACGTCACGCCTGCCATCAGTTTCGTGTGTGTGTGTGTGTGTGTGTGTGTGTGTGTGTGTGTGTGTGTGTGTGTGTGTGTGTGTGTGTGTGTGTGTG
>JBBKCR010065589.1:0-10278 GCA_037577295.1 Ladigesia roloffi | reverse complement strand
AGCTCCTCTGAACCGGACTCCCTGCAGTGCTAGCATTAGCATGTTAGCTAGAGGTGCCGTTTCAGAACCGAGCAGAACTCCAGCACTTTCCCTTCACGTTCACAACAACTTGCAGGTTCTGCAGGTCCTTGTGCTGTTTGTGTTCTAGAGTGAAGGATCTCCACACGTGTGTGTGTGTGTGTCTGTTCACTGCTGCCGTCTGTATCCTCTTGTTATGGTCTAGTGTTTACACACCATTCTACGTGCCAATGGTTCCACCCCTTTTATGAAGGGACTATAGTAATTGGTTAATCCAAGGAATGCGTGTCAGCGTCAGCCAATCAGAGGCAGAGACTGCAATACGTCCAAAGTGAGGGCAGAGAGAAAGAAAAAAAACACAACTAGTCGACTACTCTCAGAGGCCGTCAACTAGTGCCTCTAAAGTCGACTAATTGACTAGTCGAATTTTGTGTTATGCCCTAATATGTATATTTATATAATTTTGTCTACTGACAGCTTACATACACACACACACATAAGTGTATGTATATATATATATATATATATACATAATATGTGTGTGCATGTGTGTGTATGTATACTGTCAGTAGACAAAATTATACACAAAAATTGCACATTTGGTATAAAATACACAGTATGGTATCACAGTATATTATAGTACAGAATAATGTGAAGCTCTTTTACACGCAGGCCGAATAAAAGGGCCTATGACGATCCGCTCTGAGTGGTGATACTGGCTATTAGGAATTGTTGTTTCTCGAGAGCAATCCTTAAATGTCACGGCGCCCATCTGCCATTACTGTGGAAGCATGTTAGAACAAATCTTCTGTGTTGGACGAGCGTCGCAGCTCTCAATGCTTTCGCACATCCTGCGGCCGTCTGGCCATAGACACCCAATTGTCTACCCGCCGCTATTAACGATGCTTAATGAGGGTGCGCTTTACTGTACGAAGCACACTAAGTAGGATTATTAAACTCTAAATGAGAGCTGAATGACTGTAGAGCCACATAATGACCCCTTGAGAGGCCAGCGTGCGGAAGGACAGCAGGCCAGTCTGGGAACAGGGGGCCCGACACGATCAATTTTCAGTTTTCCTGAGTGACTTGGATGCTGAAAGTGATTGGATGAGTGAGAGGAAGAGCCTGAAACTCTCCGGTTTGTTGGGTTTTCTTCACTTTGTAAAGAAGTTCATTTTTAACTGTCCAGTTCATTTTTATTCAAAAGAACAATGCACTGTGATGGACTGGGGGTCAGAGGTGTTTCTCCACCTTTTGCCCAAGAAGCACTGGGATATTTTCCAGAACCCAAATGACCCTTTTTTAAGCAAAAGTTTAATCCCTTGAAACGCTCAACAGAAAATGATCCAGTTAGATTTTTTTTATCTCCATGCTATTTAGATGATAAAAATGACGATGATGGTGGTGATAAAGAAGAATATGATGTGATGTACACTACATAGACAAAAGTAATGGGACACTCCAATTTGCGGAAGAACCTTTCCTGTTCCAGCAGGACTGTGTCCCAGTGCACAAAGGAGATCCATAAATACGTGCTGGAGGAGTTTAGTGTGGAAGAACTTGACTGGTCCACACAGAGTCCTGACCTCCACCCCATCTAGCACCTTTGGGATGAACTGGAATAGAGATTGTGATCCAGACCTTCTCGTCCAACATCAGTGTCTGACCTCATAAATGCTACAGAACGAATAGGCACAAAAACTCCCAAATATATTGGAAAGCCTTCCAAGAAAAGTGGAAGCTATTAGAGCTGTAAAGAGGGACCAACTTCATTTTAAAGCCTATGGATTTGAATGCACTGTCATTAAAGATACTATTGTTGTAATGGTCAGTCGTCCCTATACTTTTGTCCATGTAGTGTAATTATAAGCCTGAATGGTGCGCTTTGGCTAAAGAGCACTGCTGCCCTGTTACGCCACCTGCTGGTCAACATACTGCACTTCTGCGTGGTCTTTTCACTGCATAAACACAATAAAATCTACTTGAAATTGTTTTTTCATTCAGAAATTACTATGAATACACTAAAACAAACATAAAACGAAGAGCTTAAAAATGTTTCATTTGAATAATGAGATAATAGAGTAAAGTAGCAACAAGAAACGTAAATGGTATCAAATCCAAAAACACTTTGTTCTGAGAGGTTAGACACTCTTTCTATCATCTCAGGATCTGATGAGGTGATATAGTTCTCTTTCTATGATCCTCTGGTTTAAAATAAAATAAGCTTTGATAGCTACAGAATAAAATCAAATAAACACGAGTTAGGGGCTAAATATATATGACTAACACGAAATATGTATTATTTGAAAATGCTTGGAAAAATGATATGTATATGTTTATAGGTTTAAAACAAGTAAAAGGAGGAAAATGACGAGCTCGATTTCCGATATAAATTTTGAATGTTTTATTATTTCATAAGTAAAATGTATGTGTTATTTTCTAATTCAATGTACATTAAATTTTACATACTTTATTTTACAATTTTCTCGTTGTGTTGGTACATACAGCTTCTTGCCTGGTGTATTTCAGCCTTGCAAGATGCCGAAGAAAGTTCCACAGATCTAGTTTTATTCTATTTAGTTCTGTTTGCATGCATTGTTTAAAACCATTTTATTGCATATATTTAATTCACTTTACATTTGATTTTACAAACTTAAAGACATTGTGCTGTTACATGCAGGTTCTTACATTGTCTTTTTTTAAAAGAATGTATTTCTGCCACGCAAGATACCAAAGAAACGTCAAAAGTGGATTAAATTCAGTGTACATTTTTGTCCTTATAGTATAATGTTAATTTTACGAACCCTCTCGTCTGTCTCCTCACTGGCCGTTGTCAGGGACGACAGTCACCGAGTATGCGGTAAACACGGGGGGATTCAGTGGAGAAGGGTGAGCACTTTCCTGAGAATATTTCCTGAGAAAGGTTTAGTTTATTGCTTGTAATTTATGCTGTTACTTTACTTTTTATGATGTTAGAGTAACCCAAACTTGAAGCTTTACCTTAAAGACGAACCTCGTGACTTTTTTCGGCTACCTTGTCTATTTTTTCCGTTCCACCTTAAATCATGAGCGGAGCGGTTAAAACTGCATCGGCCCTTAAGGTGGAACGGAAAAATTCAACCAGGAACTTCATAGCTAGCTAACCGAAACAAGACGCCCAGCCGGGTGTATTGGAAAACATTTCTAATAACTCAGTGTGATAAGAGTAGTGGATACAATGTTTTTGCAGCTATACTAACGACAGTTCTTAAAGTAGTCAGCTGTTTATTCGACCGGCTACTTACAACGAGCTAATCTTATGTTAGCATGCCCAGCTTGTTCAGATTGAGCCTAATTTTTTCCGATTTTGCTTTGAATCCACTCTCTTGTTAAAAAAATACAAATTTTGCCAGACTGTCTTATCTTTAAATAATCTGCTCCTGGTTCTTCAGTGGTTCAGAACAGTTAGATTCTCTTCGTTCTGCATGAATGATTCATACGCAGGTCACTGTGTGTCTTAAACTGAAACTGGACAGAAAACGAGGCTTTGAAAATCCTTAAGGAAGCCTGGAGAACTGTTCCTCAAGACCACATTAAAATACAAGAAGGTCTGAAACTCTAGATGTGAAATATGAGGAAATGAATGGTGACCCAAACTGTAGTGTCTAATAAAGCAGGTGTATGTGTTTGCGTGCTACAGGAACAAGCAGTGTAATATCAGAATCTAACTCAAACCGGTAATGTTTCTAAAATGAATCTGACTCATCAGCCATGCTTATACAGCTGCAGAACTGATGTGTTTATAATAACTGCTTTGATTTTCCACCTATCAAACTGTTACAGTGTAGTATAATAAAAATGTACTGTTTTTAGGTGTGGTCTTTGTTGACATACTCACTAAGTACTTTGTGGTTTTCTCCTTTAGAATGATCCTGAAGGCCTAATTTGCTCTTTTCCCGAATACAGACAGAGGACCAGCTGCAGAAATGGCCAGCATCAATGACAAAGGTTAGTTTCCAAAGAGGTCTGAATAATTACCAGCTAAATAGGACATTAAGTACTGACAAGGAAGCAATTGCCAGCATGTAATTTGAGAAAAAAATTTAAAATGTCGTGCGTAGGAGGCAGACATACGATACCGATCCCAAGAGAGATTCGGGATAAACACACAAGTGTGATCTCCATCATTAATGTGGTCCCCGTGAAGCGACGCTCATTAGAGACCTGGAGGTGGGAGACTCAGCCACCTTCTCGCACTATAAAGAAAGTTTACTTCAGGTCACAAGAGGCTGATTCTGGTTTACTTTGGGCCTGGCTTTAAAACTGCTGTCTGGCCAAAACACCAAATGTAATCATCTGTGGTAAACCTCAGTAGTATGAGATGAAGTCCTCTTGATGGTGTGTCTTGAAAATGTATCTGCATTTGTCTGGGACAGATGCGGTTGATCTTTTTAAAATATTGATCATACCAGTGCAATTTTTTAAATGTAAATTTGTATGCTGTTATTTTACTCTGTCTTATTTTATTCCTGTCTTAACTATGTAACTATGTACCTCACACTGAGTCTATATGCCTCATGCTTGAAAAGTGAAAATGACAATAAATATTTATCTTATCTATAAAACAACCCAACAGGGCTAACACTGCTAGTCCAAAATTGTAATATCTCAGTTAGAAATGTATCTAAAATGATCAGATCTGTTAGAAACGAGTCAAAACTGATGAGATCTGAGTTAGAAATGAGACAAAAATGGTGAAGTGTAATAGAATTTAGTCAAAAATTGTAACGTCTGAGTTAGAAATGAGTAAAATAAAAGGAGAGATCTGTTAGAAATGAGTCAAACATGGTGAACTCTGAGTTAGAAGTGAGTCTTTGCACGCATGCCAAGCCCACCTGTGTGCACATTTATGGAAATAATGAAACAAATCACAAGAAAAGACCTTTAACTGTAATTTATCAGTGTACACTGTTATTTTTGAGGCGTATCACTGATATAATTGCATTAAGCATCACATACATGATTTGGTTCTGTGTTTACACAAATACCAATTTTATTTGTCACATGCATTGTCATACATGTGTATTGTTTTCTCTGCATTTAACCCATTCACTACATGAAGCAGGGGCTGCCTGCCAGTGTGGCGCCATGGCAGGGGAGGTTAACTTGCTCAGTTATGACACTAGCAGTTGAGATTTGAACCCCAATCGTCTGATTGCAAGGCTAACGCACCAATAGACCATCCAGCGGTTTGAATACTGTGATATATTTGGTCTGAGTTGGTCTGACTTCCTGCAGACATTCTTCTCTCCTGAACCCTAAACTCGTGGTTATGTGTAGCTCAGTGGGTAGGACACATGGTTTCGAATCCTACCTTCAGCACCACCACTGGGTCCCTGAGCAAGACCCTTAACACCAAGTTGCTCCAGGGAGACTGTCCCCCTGCACTTAAGGAATGGAAGTCGTCTGTTTAATGCCATAAATGTAAATCTGTTTGTGAAAAGTGTGGATCGAGATTGTGAAGTTAATTTAAGTAGTGATGCAGAATGATGCAAGATTCATAGATTCAATGCGTTTATTGTTGTGTTCAAAAAAGAAATTGCATTTCCCCGTGCACAAACAAATACAGAGTTAAAAGTCAAGTCAAGTAGTTTTAATTGTCATTTCTACCATATACACACAGGGTTTCTGCGGGGCATTAGAAAGCATTAAAAGCCATTAAATTGATTTTGCGAAAATTAAGGCCTTAAATGGCATTAAAAAGCATTACATTGTTTTACACAGGCATTAAAACTTTAGATAATGTTGAAGAAACAAATATTACCAATTGATCTTGAATATAGCCTGTATAATTAATAACTTTAATTCACTGTCGCAAAGTATGGTAAACACGGAACCAGTTTGGTAATTGCTTCTGACCGGCCCGAAAGTGTGTGTTTTTTTTTTATTTTTTATCTACAAATAAACGCTGACATTTTAAGCTGTCACCGGATCCATTTCTAATTATGTTCTGCAGAGGAATATATGTTCATTTTTGCCTCATTTTAAGACCGCATGAAAAATGCATTAAAATATACACGCTTTCATACACAGGCGTGTTAGTTATTTGTTGCGTATGGCATTAAAAATGTTAGAAATGGCATTTAAAAGGACATTTAAAGGCATTAAATAAGATTTGAAAATCCTCCAGAAAACCAGTACACAGTACATAGTAAAAAGAAATCTACGTTCCTCCAGGACCACGGTGCAACACAAGAGCAGAACACAACAAAACAGAGACAGAACACAAGGACAAACAGGCTCGAGCACAAGAGCAACAATACAACTTGACAAGACAACGTTCAGTGCAAATTTAATCGCTACATTCTGGGTAAATACAGTATTGACCAGAACTAAATTCAAGCAGCAGAGATGTTTACATGTGCAAAAATGCAGGGCATCAATAAATAAATATGTGTAATTTGGTTGACAACAATATAAATGTGCAGTTTGTGGCCGATTTAAAAGTAAGGTAAAATTAAAGACTAAAATTAAAGTCTATAAATATTAAAAAGAAAGATGTTAAGAAAAATAAATAAAATAAAGGATAAGTAAAGACTAAGTGTGTGCAGATGTGAAACAAATATCAATTGTGCGATTACAGTGAAGGAATGTGCAGAGGAACAGAAAGTTGTGAAGTAGATGGATGTGCGAAGGAGCTTAATATACAATGAATGGTGATGTACGTCACTCTGTGGCAGAGGAGGCCCGGGCGGAGCTGGACTCAGTGGAAGCCGAGCTGGAGTTGCTGGAGCTGCAGATTTCGGAGCTCCTGGAGAAGCAGGCCTCTCTGACCTCCAGGAAAAACAAGCTACTGAAAATACTGGAGGGATCCAGCGACTCCTCCCAGCCTTCAGGGTCAGGGAGACCCTCGAAACCCAGCTTCAGCAAGAAGGACCTGCAGCACTACGAGGAGTCCGGTCAGTGGCTCGGAGTAGGGCTAGCCAAATTAATCGAAAAGTAATCTAAATCAACTTTCAGAACCTATAATTGATCCAAATTTTCCAGGTCAATTATTTGAACGACTTTCCCTTTAAAAACACTACCGCCTGTGGAGCCACAAGTTTTAATAAAAAAAAACAAAACATTGAAAATAATTCATTTTGTTTCCAAAAGTTTTTATAAGAACAAAGTGACTGTTCGTTTTGGGCAATGTGTGAACATCAGAAACACTGATGTTCAATAAATAATCATAGATAGTAGATTCCTTCAATTATTTTAACATCTTTACATGAAATACTCCCTTTATTCCAAAATCTCTTACTTGTAATCTGTGAGCATATTTACTGTGCAAAACTTGACAGTGAAATATGAAGGCAAAAAAAAGCCCCAAACAAATAAACAAATTGGGTCTTTAATCGTAATCGAGTTAAAATGTTCAAATAATCTCCATTTTGATTTTAGGCCAAATCGCCCAGCCCTAGCTCGGATGGTAAAATTCTGAGGGGAAATATTTGGCCTGTCTCTAACAGTTTTTCGTCTCTCAATTTTAGACTTCTCATGGTCAAAGGATGTTCAGGAGAAACTGCAAAGTGTCTTCAAGCTCCCCAAATTCCGGCCACTTCAGCGGGCGGCCATCAACCTCAGCATGTCGGGAAAAGACCTTTTCTTGGTCATGCCAACTGGCCGCGGCAAGAGTCTGTGCTACCAGCTACCGGCTGTCTGTGCTAAAGGTACGAATGTTAGTTGCAGTCTCTTTCAAAATGAGCCTTTCAGGGCTCTGTCATTTTTATGTAAATAAGCTGTTGCTGGCCACGCCCCCATTCCGTGTTCGCTGTGCATGTGAAAATGTCAGAAAACAGAGGCGCTATCAGTCCTATATGCTGGAACCGAGTTGGACCCAGAGCGAGATGAACTCAACACTTCATGATGACTTGCCTTTGCCTGTAGCCGTAGGGTGCAGTTTCTTATGCGTGCTCGTAAAACCAGTGGACAATAATGGGAGACTAATCTAGTGTGTGGGGCTCAACAGGTGAGGGCCGGTTCTATGCAAATGTCCTCTTCCTGATGTCACATAAGGGGAGTGTCCAAACGGCTCATAGAAGCTCATGATTCCTGACACCAACATCTTTCACCTGACTCACAGAAAACGGATAATGTTTTTTTTGCACTTTAAGTGTTTTTAGGAACAGTAGAGACACAAAAGTATGCAAAAAGTGAGTTTTGCATAATACAGGGTCTGATAAATTTTTTGTCGCTAAATCAAGTTGAACAACACCTTGTAGGTAATTAGTTGGAATCGGAAATGTCTTGTAAGAAAGGTATATTTTTTCAAGGACCCATGAGTTTGTGTTCTGATGTTATTGTAATATGTTTGTGTATTCTAAATAAAGTGTATAATTTCGACGTTATTTTTGTAAACAACAAGACTTTTGTCCAGGCAAATTTGACCCTTCTGTATTAACTAAATGATATTATGCAAAACTTTATTTTGGTATAATAAGCATAATCTAGAGGGCTTTACTTTTCTTACAAGCCATTTCTGATTCCAACTGATTAACTACAAGTCAAGTTATTATTTGTTGTTTCTACAACTTAATTAAGCAACAAGACTTTTGTCAGGCACTGTATGTCTCCTTTAAACATGCCTCAGTTTTGAAGCTGGAAGAGAGTGTTTCAAATCCCATAATAGGACCAGGACTCTCTGTAAGTGGGCCAAACCTTGAATTTTGCTTTTGCAGATGGGAGGAGTGAGGAGAACCAAAACACAGAAAACGTAATCAAGCTCTATTTAATTCCTCTTTTGCAAGGGACAATAAAAACCAACATAACTTGAATTATCCTGACTTTTTAAATCAAGCATGCCCTCATGGAACGCACATGTTATCACACACAATACTAAAGCAAGCTTTAAAAGTACAAACAAGAAAATAAATGCCCGTGTTCTGTAAAAGAGTGACAGGTAATCCTGTCCAAAGCGATGGTGAGCCACAAGCCGGTGAAATGGCTCCATCTGGTGGAGGAGCACTACACACACACTCCACCGGGACAATTTTCAGAATTACTTTAGGGGAATATTGGTCCTGGTTCTTATCAATAATCCCTCAGTATGTCCAAATAAATGTTTTAAATTAGTAAGATTGTTCCAGAATCACATTATTATTGTTCAGTGTTATTATTACAAAAAAAAACCATGTTATCCATCAATTTCCTGTGAGTCAAAGATTTTGGTGTCAGGAATAATATGTTTCTATGTTCTATGATCCGGTATTTAAACATTTTCTCTGGGATAAATAAAGCTTTCTGATTCTTATTTTATTATTTTTATTCCACCTGTTTTTGGAGCCACTCCTCTGAGCCTTCTTTAATATGTGGTGGATTGCGCATGTATTCAGTTTTATGTTGAGTCGAATATTGATAATTTTAATTTTTATGGATGCTTTGAGACGCTTTAAAAAGTCGCTATTTGTGTGGAGTCGCTATTTTTAGTAAGAAAAACATTGAAAATAATTTATTTTGTTTCCAAAAGTCCAAGTTATTTATTTCAACGTTTGATGTTCATTAAATAATCCTAGATATTAGATTAGTGTGTTTCCTTCAATTATTTTAAAATCAAGTAAAGCACCCGTCATTCCAATATCCCTCACTTGTAATCTGTGAGCCTATTTACTGTACAAAACTTGTCAGTGAACTATGGCAAAAATAAATAAATAAATAAAATAATGGTTCATTGATCATAATCGAGTTGAAATGTTCAATTAATCAAAATTTAGATTTTAGGCCAAATCGCACAGCCCTAGAAAACACGTAATTTCAAGTTAATTTGGAAATTAGGGCTGGGAATTTAACATTTTTAACGCAATTAAGGCTTTACGTCATCTTCCCGGTCAAAGTTTGGGGTAAACAGCAGGGGAACCTCAGATCCACAGAGCGCGGTTCAGTTCAGTGAGATTTGGAAGACAAAAACGCTAAAATGGCTCTTAAAAAGTTGTCCGTGATGCCTTGTGAATGTGTTTGCCGATTCTGACTCTGAAGGGGAATATTTTCCTTTTGGAAAAGACGCTCGTGCGTCTCCCGGTTCAACTCTGGAGCGCAGCTGCATGGTCATGCAAGGAGAGAGTGAACACGAAGCACAAACACACGTTTATTTCAACATTTTGCCCATCGGGAAAGTGTGACAGTGGTGAACCTGGTCATAGTGTCTGTAGGAGAGCTGTTGGTTGATCTAGAGGCAGCAGGAGAGGGAACATTGGGCTGGAATTAGCCGCATTAGCTTTCTCCATCCAGACCTCCAGAGGGGCG
>JBBKCR010065569.1:0-10279 GCA_037577295.1 Ladigesia roloffi | reverse complement strand
AGTTGCGTTCAGTTCAAAGTTCACTGAAATATGAACGTGTTCAATGAACGCGTTCTTTTGAACTAGTTCATGCACAATACTGGTGCTGGGTATGAGTATGTGATGTCAATACGAACATGAAACATACAAACATAACACATGGGGATAAAAACTGATTCTGCTTTATGTATTTTTTCCCTCTGAAAGGCCACCAGATGCACACTCTTGTGAAAGATGTAGCAAACACTCCTGAATCACTGAGACAGTACAGAAGAACATTAGCCATGGAGCTGCTGTGGATCCAGCAGGCCATTGCTAGCAGAAAGAAAGTATGGAAGATTTTATTTTGCCTTTTATTTGGCCCATTTCTCTTGATATGGTCTCTAAGTGTAAAGATTAATAGTTATATTAATACTCACCAAATAGTTATAATTGGTGTGAATGTTGAGACGGCAGTACTACTAAGTATTTAAAGGTCTTGGTGAGCAATGTCTTAACGTCTACATATATAATATTTTACATGTTTACATTGTTGTAAGTGCTTGGAACTGTTTTCAATATGATTCGCTTGTTTTAAATCATATTATTTATTGAACAAAATAACACAATTATGCAGAAATAGTGCTTGAAATAAGCAGCAGTGTGTGTCAATTGCTATTAAAGGATATTAAATAAATTCACACGTTTTTGCATTATATGCTGATGTATACAGTATAATAAAGTGGTGCCTTAAATTTTGTGCACCCTTTGAAATGTTCTTTTTTTTTTTTTTTTGGTATAAATATGTTCCGAAATATAATCAGATAATCCCCAGAAGTGGATAAAATGAACAAAGCTAGTTTAATAATGAAATTAAATGATGTGGAATGATAGTCTGAAAGTTTAAACAACAAAGATCTATCAACATTCAGTGTTTACAACATTTGTGGAAGTTTTATTCAGCGACATTCCTCTGCATTTAGATAATATACTAGAATAAAATAATTTGGCACACTGTGTTATGAATGAGCAGCATGCCTGAGAACATAAGGATACAAATAATAACTATTCAGTTGAGGCAGCTGGTGGCCTAAGGTTGTGGGTTTGGATCCCAACACTGTTAGTGTCGTTCTCATATGCAACATCCTCACACACTGCTCCCCTGAACTCCCCGCGCTGGTGGTGGCAGTACACTGCTTAACTTAGTGAATGGGTTAAATGCAGAGAAAGAATTTCAGATTGTTCACACTGTGTGCTTTGGTGTGCTCTGGTCCACTTGACTTTAATAAAGAAAAGGAAAGCTCTATTTAAAATTAAGTTTTAATTTAGTGTTAGACACCCAAAGTGTGTAACTGTGTGCTTTAGTGCATAAAATGTTTGTGCTTCAGTGGCGTTCTTTGTCTTTGACAGTATCTAATGCTGAAACAGAAGATGGAAGCAGCCTAGCAACAAAGGACAAAAATGATGGGCAGATGGATCTTCAATTGATTTTCCCAAGTGAAGGTTTTAATTGGACATGGCCATGTAGACCTGTTTCAGTTCTGTAAATGAAAAGAGGGCGGACTCAGCAAAAGTTTTCTTATTTTTTTATATCAAACAGTAACATTACTGTGTGTGTGGTGGGGGGGCGGGGGTGGGGTAGGGGGTGATAACTGCAAGTTTTCTCCTGTGTGAGAAGATTAGTTTACTGAGTGACAAAGATAAAACTTCATAGTGAATGAATCACATTCTTTTTAAGTGTCTAATTTTTGATATTCAGCAAGTTGGTTTTATTGTTTTGTGGTGCTGCAGTGTGTGTGATGTGTTTAGGGATGCATCAGGATAAGGATTCGTCTTGGTATACCTGTAAACATTCATATAGGCTACACATGCCTGGATAAGCATGACAGAGAATTGTAACATTCATTTCTATGGCATACTGTAAAGTATATATATCAGTGTACTCATGTGCAAATGTTTAAACGCCCCTGGTCAAATTACCTCTCTGCAAATTTTTATGCACAATTAATGTTTATTTCTTAACATATTGGAGAAAACCTGCACATATTATTTCACATTTTTGGTCATTTTCTAGTATGTTAAACAAAATTGGCATACAATGGCATATTTAGGTTTGTTTTCTCTATATAAATTGTCTATTAAATTAGTCTCACTTAGAAAATCAGCTGAACATAATTTTTTGGGGGGTGGGGGTTAAAACTTTTGCATACAACTGCATTGTAGCGAAGTGGTCCAGAATCTTCTAAACATTCTGCTCTGTACAACTGATATCATCCAACATCAGTCGAAACCAAACATATGTGCAAAGCTGAGAATCCTTTTAAAAGCACTTATTGGCCATTAGCATTATCATCATATTATGGTGCGTCCCTAATGTATATGTATATTAAATGCTGCATAATAAAAATGTAACAGTCAACAAGTCAACATTGTGGGATTTGATTTTGTTCTACTTTACAGATGCAAGTTGCCTTTAGAGGGGAAAGAGATGAAAGGTGATGAGTTTACATGATTTATTGTCATTTTGTACCTTCTCTCTCTCTCTCTCTCTCTCTCTCTGTATACATGTGTGTGTCTATCTCTCTTTTTCTCTCCCCTCATTCCCTCCTCCCACCCCTCTTTTGTTGTTGCCACCGATCGCTGGCGGTGCTGCCATAGCAACCAGGAAACACTTCAGTGTGTGCGTGTGAGACACTAAATGCATGAGCTGCTTCACCAGACGACATAAGAAACGAGATATCCACCGCAGCGTGGCAAGCATCACTTTTCCTGTGAGAAACCGCTGCTTGTGTTGGTGATCTTTGGTAAGAACATAAGTGAGTATAAGTCAGTGGATGGGAGTGGGTGAAGAAACTGAATGAGGTAACTGTATTTATGCAGCATGAGGTCATGGTTGGATCGAATGTAAAAAAAGGGTGAGAAATATAATGTGTTCTGGAGATGTCTTGTGTATAGTACAGTACAGTACTGCTGTTCAGACTGTGTATGCATGAGAATGTGGGCGGTGCCTGGGTGTGAACTCTGCGGTCAGATAAGTGCGTCTCTGTCACGATACCAGAATTTTGCCTAATACGGTATGGCTCCTTTTTTCCAAATTCCTCCTTTTAAACTTTTTAAATGTTACATGAATACATGCGCAGCTCAGGTATTTGAACATAGACTTTTTGAGCATGCTGTAAAAGAGATTTATTTTCTGCATTATTTATAAGGTCTAAACAGTTTCAGTGTAGTTTGTGGTGAAATGTTCTATTCTAGAGTCACAGTTATATGCAAGGGTTGGGACTGGAACCAGGTATCTGCCTCTAAAGGCTGCCTGCAATGTTGAAATGGTTAGGAATATTGGGCATGTTCCCTGAGACACCTGTGGCCTAAAGATTTCAGTGGATTTCGGCTTGAAATTTATTTATTTAATCCATCTTTCAGAATTTCAGTTATTTGACAATCAGTGTTACACATATACTCTGAAAAGTCGTTAGTAGGTTCATGGGTGTGTTTTCATTGTAAATTAACTTGCTATATTTTTTGTTACAGTACGACCCCTGGTCCTATTCACCACCAATTAATTCACTAAAGAATTTATACCAAAACCTCTCTGAATTACTCTTTAACATCTCACCCATTGTCTTAATTTTGGAATTGTGAAATATAATTGGAATTCCATCTAACCTAGAGGAGAGGAAAATGGGCTGTACCTTATGTTGACTGTTTCCAGGAGCTATTTCAGACGCTATAAGGCAGTGGCCCTTTCCAATCGAGTCAAACTAGCATGAGCGCTTGGATGAACCTGTAGGCAAAATGTGACCACAACAATAGGATTAGTGTGTTTAAATTAGAACAGAGGGTATCAAAGGTGAAAGTACTGAAGAGTTCACCATGCTGTAGTGAACCATTGTTGAACTTTTGATACATTGTACCACACCACTGTGTGTTACAGGAGGAAAATCAGCTCTGCCTGGTCAGAGAATGGCCGCTAGTGGGGTTAGCGCTCT
This sequence comes from Ladigesia roloffi, assembly GCA_037577295.1. Classification (NCBI taxonomy): domain Eukaryota; kingdom Metazoa; phylum Chordata; class Actinopteri; order Characiformes; family Alestidae; genus Ladigesia; species Ladigesia roloffi. The sequence continues at coordinate 6,332 of JBBKCR010065569.1, read as the reverse complement.
CCTGCCCCCTGTGAAGAGTGTGGTGGTGTACAGGAACGGAGATCCTTTCTTTGCAGGTCGGTTAAGAAAAGCTGTTGGATGCTTTTCATTTTTCTTATTAATATCTGAGATGTGAAGTCCTGTCACCTCTCAAGCATGTCATTTTATGTAGGTATATAAACGTAGCAATCACATCCTGCAAATTCTTAAAGTTTGTTCTCTACTGAGTTGTTTTTCTCCAGCTCAAATCTCCCTGAATAGACAAAATATTTACTGTAGGTTTACTGTAGAGGAGCAAAGACTTGTGTATGTTAACATAAGATGATAATAAGCCCTGTCTTTCCTTAACTATGTCTTTATTACAAAGCTGAAAAGTGGAAGAGTATTAAACAAATATAAAATATGCCATAAATACTAAGAAATGCATTCCTGCTCGGGCACTGCTGGCTCTGTTGTGCCATTGTGTAACCATTGTGTAACCAACGACAACCACATTAACAAGATGCTTACCTTAGAGGCTCTTAATTCATGTTTTGTTTGGGATTACAGAAATTAGCCTAACACATGAAACAGGAATATACTGCCATGTAATCTGTTCATTTCAACAAAGTAACTGTATTCTAATAATGCACTATTTAAAAAGTAACTGTAAAGGAGTACAGTTACTCATCATTTGTATTCTAAATATGTAACGCCAGTGCATATCTAACTCCATTACTCCCCAACACTGACAATATAAAGTGAAAATTCTTCAACAAACACCAGTATTTACCAGCCTAAACAAGCAATGTAAAGTAAAGGGAGCATTTGTTCGATTATCTTATCCAGAATCACTTCCAACCATTAGTTACAGGGACAGTCACACTGGAACAACTGAGGGTTAAATGTTTTGCTTAAGGACATTACACAAGAAAGCTGGGTACAAATCTCAGACTTTGTGGTCTTAGGGTTCACAGGCAAGTGTTTTACCCACTAGGCTACAAAAATCCCCAACACACAGACACTGGTCTGGCTGGTGTGCCAGCAACTGTTTAGAATGCATCCTACATTAGAATCCTGAATTCTACACTATAGGATTTGAATCCTACGTTCATGCTGCTTTAGGTTTATTTTCACCACCATTCACCATGTTCCATAATGTTCTTCCACGTTCACACTGTTCTAGACAACCTTCCCTGTCATTACAGTTCTAGAATGCTTACCCTTTGTTTAATATTCTTTGCCATTTTCCCTGTTCCAAAATGTTCTTCCGTATTCACTCTGTTCTTGAAGGCTCTTTCCCCTCTTGTGTTCTAGAATGTTCTTTCCCAGTTTGTATTACTCTCGAATTCTCTCCCTAGTCTCGCTATTCCAAAATGTTTGCCTCAATTCACTGTGTTCTAGAATGTTCATTTTCCTTCTCACTGTTCAGGAATATTCTCAATTGAGACTTTTCTGGAATATTCTCCTCTTCTGTAATACCGATCGTTTTAGAGCTTTTTAAAATATTATTTTCCTTACAAACCGTTCCATCGCCATAAATAATTCTCCTTGACATTTTCTTCCATTTACACTGTTCAAGCGTTGTCCTTGATTCCTGCTGATGTCATTTATTACTCAGAAGTGGCAATTTTAACATATAAAGCACTTGGTTTATTCTGTGGGGTTTACACAGTCCCACAATGAACTCAAAAGATCTGTGTTGGAGAATGTTGTAAGAGTGTTTTTACTGCGTTCTAGAGTGTGGAACACCTCCCCTGTTTTTTGTTTGCTAGAGGTCAGTATATTGAGGGTTTTAAAATTTAAATAAGAGGTAAATATAGGTCCTATAGTATCCATGTTCCTCCCTGTTTCGTGCTCTGTCGGATCCACTAATTAATTTATTAATTAATTAGTTTTTCAAATGTGCAAGCCTAGATAAACACCTAAAGGGCAGGGGTGTCCCAGGACCAAATTCACTGTTCACATTGAAAATACACCACATCAACTTCACAATATTATATATATTATAAATGCAGCACATCAACATCACAATTTTCTATCATACATGTACTAAGGGTGGCTTGATTTGGACAAAACTGTGACTGTTACGTAATTTCAAATAAAAGCCAGGCATTGGTTCATTAAAACACCCACAGGAACACTTGTCTAGAACTGTGATAGTTAGCGAGCTCATTTACATATTGCATTATTTTGAAGTACCAGAACTGCAGAGGCAATTACTAACAAGCGATATTGTGTTATAATCAAAAGAACCACGGAGGCCCCATTTATACAGCATTTGTGTGAGAATGACTTAAAACAAGAACGCACTGTCAAGGATGCAAAACACTGTTTTTTATGAAGCATCCGATGCTATTTGACTGCTAACAGCCTCCTCCTTTGGAGAATGAAGAGTGAGTTACAAGCCACGTGCATGAGGTGCTTCACATTTAAAACCATTTGTGCATTTAAACAGCTTGGGGAAAAAACACGCGAGGCCACTGCCAAAATGTTCCTGAGTTTTTTTTATCTGTACAAATTCGATATTTATCCTGACAATATTTATCCTAATTTCTAAATAAGCAAATTGTTCTTTAAAGCTTCAAAATAATAGAAATGATGCAGTGTTTACAGAACCTGAGTAATTCAAACCAATTGAATCTCTTCACTCAAAAACAAAATGCAAGAATTATTTTTAACGTATCTGACTGTTTTTTCTATCCAACTGGTCACATTGAAATATATTTCAATGAGAGGATATTGTTAATTACAGCAGTGTTCTTTAATAAATGTGATGTGATTTAGGTGATCATTTATTAGTACCTCATAAAGCAGAAGGAGGTGCTTGTGTAGGATTTTAACAGACACTGGTATGGAATGGTTATCATGGAGATGCTGAATTAAAATGTTCTCGCCTATCATTTTCCTGAGCTGTAAACGCAAACGAAACACAAGAAGAAAAATGTACAGAGAATGATATGAATTGGAGGAATAAGTCACTACTTGTTATGTATTGACAAAATAACCCCCTGCTTAAAAGGACATCCCTGTAGGCCTGGGTGTGCCAGACACTTTTGGCTTGAAGAAAAGAAAGCACAAGCCAAACTTTTAGTGAGTGGGAGATGCGAAACCTCCTCTGTTGGAGTCTTTGCATTCCGTTCCTCTATACAGTGTTTACCCATTAAAACCCATTAAAACCCATTGAAACCCTTGAACCTTCAACTAAAATCAGATCCAGGGACTGTCACAGACCGTTGCGAAGAAGAAACTTGAGTTGTCTTGGCTTGCTTTATCTATCTCTGATCTTGTTATAGGGAGGCGGTTCATTGTGAACCAGCGGCAGATCTCTACCATGGAAGCATTCCTGAATGACGTCACGATCAGCATTGGTGCTCCACTCGCCATCAGAAACATATACACCCCTCGGAATGGCCACAGAGTGCCTGACCTGGATCACCTCCAGCAGGGGTCGCAGTACGTCGCTGCAGGCTTTGAGAGGTTCAAGAAGATTGAGTGAGTGTGAACAAGATGACAAACCAGAACACTGCAGCCATGGGTGTTTGAACTCAGTGTGACACTTTAGTTTTACCCCTTAAAGCTGATTTGCTTTCATTTTGTCAATCAATCGTTAACAAAATCAGTCAACTAATAAATTAACCAATCAATTAATCAATCAATAAATCAATCAATAACTACATACATACATAAATATGCACAATCTTTTGTGTGCTTATTTATTCTGTGTGCTTTTCTATTCTCTTGGGTAGATTCTTACATTCAGATCCAGCTGAACCCCACCTGGATGAATCTTTTCATTCTAGAGTTAACAAATAAGTCCCCCAGTAACCCCGCAGGAGGCGCCCACTTTATTACTTTATTTATTGAAGTGTCTTCTGGGACTAAAATGAAGCAGTAAAGTTGAAAAAGTAGTCCCCTTAAATCATTCGGTAAAACGGCCTGTCTGTAGCTGTAGGTTCAGACTGGCTCCAGTGGTTTCTGTCTTTAGTCAGGCTGCTTGTACTTCCCACACTCTCTTAAAGAAGAGCACTGGATTCTAGCCAGAACAATGAAATTATTTAAACCAAAGGAGTTTTTCACCAGCCTTTGGGTAGCAAAAGAAATGGTTCAGACTGGAAACAAATTAATTTTTCAAGGTACGATAGCTTGAATAAGTATGTGATGTTATTGTTAAGTTTCTTATTTAATAGGCAGTGATGTGGTTAGTGAAGATTTTCCACCTGGAGCATTACAGCTAATGCAGCTCATAGAAGCAATTTCTAGTTAGTATAAACACACAAGTCAGGTTGTGTCTCATTGTGGTTTCAGGATAAGATGCTGATGTGGAAAGGAAAAAAAAGGACAACATTCAGGCATGCAGATGTTTGCCACATTTGTTTTAGCTGAAAAACCTATAACTGTGTAAGAATAGAAGTAATCATTTCTAAAACATGAATAGTGTACAAGTAAAGAAAAGAGGCAGGGTGCTGGGGGGCGCTGCAGATCTACAGGACAGGATGTAAGAACTTTGCTTCGTGTCTTCACCACATTATACACAGCACGCCACTGACAATGTGCCGGTTATTTAAAGGGAGTGAGAGTGTGAACTCTGATTGGTTCATTGCATGCTACGCACAAGACTCACCTATGACTAATTTTCTCATTTAGGACAACTCATTTGAACTTTAATTTTTCCTGCTGCGATTATACCGTTCTGTGCTGGCCCCTCCCCCAAATACGACTGTCTTCAGACAATGCGCGACTGACCGTGAAAATCAGGCCCACAGAGTTTAAAGTAAGAAATAAATATCATTCATCACATTGATGTAATGCAAACATCAAGATTTGAGCAGCTTTTCCAAATGAGCATCATGAACACATGGTGTCCAGTTCTGTATGCCCTGATATCTGAACATCTGAGTGTAGTAGGACTGATGTGAATTAGTAAAGTCTACAGAAAACTAGTTTTTTTAAAGTGAATTTAAGGAATCATGAATGTACATTAAAAACTTTATACTGATATAAGTGTATATGCAACATGTGTACAGTTTGTGTGTGTAACCAGTTCCTGTGGTGTTTTCTCTTTCTCATAGTTATCTGAGTGTAGGGATGAAGAGAGCCCCCGTGGCGAGGGCTGGAGAGGTAAGACTGTGTCGGACTCTTCCGTGTTTCAGTGCACCTTTACCGTTGTCTTTCTTTGGAAAAATGAAGATGTCAGGGGTAGCTACAGCTGGAATTAGGAATTAGGAGATGACTTTATCCTCCCACCCATATTCAGACTTAATTGAAGATAATACAGTTAAAAATCTTTTAGTCAGATCCCTTTTTTAACTAACCAGCAGATGTCAGTGTAGTACACTTTATACCCAATAACTTTCGCATCTCTGCTTTTTTTTTGGCTTGGCTTCTTTAATGTTATGGCGAGTTACAGCCTAAATATTCAGCTAATGAGTTCACTATGTAGCTGGTTGATTTGCTGAATATTTAATGGACAGGGGTATTAAAAAATCTCCCTGCTGTGGTATTTCTGGGTCCTTTTTATGGAAACTGGGCAAACCTACTTTTTAACTTTATAATGTATTACCGTGTTATACTACATTGCTTTGTGTTGGTAAGTTGCTCAGGCTACAGCACATGCATGTGTTGGAAAAATGTCATTGTTCTTTGTAGTAACTGTAGAATGGGGCTTGTCAGGACATGTTACTGAGACCAGCCCATTTAAGACTGCAGTAAAGGAAGCAAAGGTTACTGGTGAGGAATAAAATTCTGTGAGGTAATGTGTTATTGTTTCAGTTGAATAATATGCCAGTATTTATGGACATATCAGCTTCAGCATCAAAACCGGATGCCAAAGTCCAAGGGCTTAAACAGGCTGCTGCTGGAATTGTACAGTCACATTAAATAGATATTGAGTGCTGTAGTCAAGCTGTAGTGCTTTCTTTCTTACAAATCAATCCAGATAGAAGGAGCAAACTCATTACATAACTGGAGGCTTGATTGCTTTTGTTGCTGTGATGGATGAACAGTTTTGATGACAACTGTGTGTTCTCTGTATCTGCCAAGTTCAGATAACGGACAAGTTAACCCTTTTGTGTTATTTCTTAATGTATCAACAGGCTAAAGCGCTCAGCAAGCCCAACGTTTCTGCAAAGTGGAGAAAAGTCATAACACTGCCCTGCATTATCCAGTAAGTTACAGGGTTTAGTCATACATGTACACAGCTTTCCATGTTTCTGTATTTCTATTCCAAACCAAATGTTTGCCAGTCTGAGTCATAGGAAAGAATTGTTCTGACGTTAGATGTTGGCCCCCTTCTTAGTGCACATACACACACACACACACACACACACACACACACACACACACACACACACACACACACACACACACACACA
>JBBKCR010065538.1:0-10280 GCA_037577295.1 Ladigesia roloffi | reverse complement strand
GGTGACTGCAGCAGCAGAGGTGGCCTGGGAGTGGAGTCAAATTCCCGGCCTGAATTATTGTCCCAGTCCGCCACTGGTGTACATACACATATATCCAACATGTCCAGACTTCCAGTAAAAACCTTGACATTCACGGGGTTTACCTTCCAAGAGCACCCTCGAATTTTGAAACCCCCCTAATTTGTGATGTGGTAAAAACAAAGACAAAAAAATGCCCTTTAACTATATAAAATTATGCTTTTTTTTTAACCACAACACAACAACGCGAGGTTTCCACTACACGTGGATGCTTTTGGAACGTAAATATACCCATACATATACACAAATATACACATATATATTCATATGAACATAAAATTCTACATTTATAGTTTTGAATACTTGTGTACTATTCATTTATGTTATAATACAGTGTATAGCTTTCATTCTATTGTTTATGCTGCTTCTAATTTCGTCTGTTGTTCTGTCCGTTCTGCAAATTTCCCACCTGTGGAACTAATAAAGCAATATTTTATCCTATTGTATCTAATCTTATTTTAGGTGGACTGGAAAGTATAAATAAGCCACAATACGCCTCGTGAGAGGAAAGTTCACAATAAAAACAGCCTGTTCCGTCAAGACTAACACACCTGCATGATCGTCTTCCGAATTTTCCACAAGCGATAGGTCTCCTCTTCATCATCCATGGTTACAGACTTAAGATAAACGCTTTTAAAAGTTTTATTTGACGGAGAAACTCTCCTTGACAACACTACAAGCTAACAGCTACTGCTAAACACACCACACTGCCTCAGGACCCACAGTGCTGTCTAATAATTTGCCTGAGAACATTCCACAGCCAGCCCATACAAAAACTAACAGTACTGAGAAACTCGGCATGGAAATGAAGAAAGAAACCATTATGTATTACTTTCTCTACATCTTTAGAAATTTTGGTGAAATTATTTCTCTTATTTAACCTATTCACCAAGTGAAACAGCGGGCAGCTCAGAGCAGCGCAAGGGATGAATGGTGTGTGGGGACGATGTATCAGGAGGTGCTTTAGCAGTCTTGGGAATCGATTCCACGACTTCCTGATCGCAGGCTACTGCACTAATCACTAGGCTACCTGCTTCCCCAAAGGTTGAGGTGTAAACTGGGGTTTCTGAATAAAATACAATAACATGTAAAACGGTATCGTTTACATACAACAGATTTCATGAATCGGTATTAATACAATTCTTCATATTCATTTATGCACTATAAAATCAATCAGTGACACAAAATTGTGCCAATGTCTGAGAGTCAGAATAGTAAGATTTCAACTTGCAGTCTGGTCTTTCTTTTAACAGTGAAGTGATATACTCCGTGATAAACAAAATACCAATTTATTATATACATATGGGCTTAATAAATTCTGAAAACATTTCACTTATTCCTCTTACACACACATAACCCAGACCCTAACTCGGCATCTAACCCTAATCCTAACACTAATCCTAACCTTCAGGGAAAAGGGAAAACAGCCAAATTAGAATGTTTTTCCACTATTTCGACAATAATATATAAAGTTACCCTGTTAGATAAGATAATGATAGCTATTTTAAAAATATTTTGAAAAGGATGCCCATGTTTGACACCTCTGGTGTAAGCATTGTAGTACATATACATAATGGTACATATAGATAAAGCTGCCAAAACTTCACTGTCCTCCTCCGCCAGCTTTTAAACTTTCAATTTTCTTTGACTGTGTTTCTATGCAATCTTTCATTTCTTTTATTTAGTCTGTTTCTTTTCTTTTATTAATTTCTGTGTATGATAATGTGCAATATATTCCATTTTGATTTGACAGAACTTGACTGATAATGGTATTTTGTTGTGAAACATTGTTTTCGTAATAAATTGTGCGTAAGGTGGCATTTCCACGCTCACATAAGTGTCTGGGCGGGATTTCCATGTTTCCCTGTTGTTTTATCCGATATGATTGGCTTAAAAGGCGAGAAAGATGTGGTGTTATTCGATATGATTGGCTTAAAAGGAAATGGGGCGGGATTTTATCGTTCCTTGTTGCATTATCCCCCATGATTGGCTGAAAATTAGGGAAAGGCGTGGTTTATTCGCTGGTTTTATCTGGGCAAGATGCGGTTGGTTCGTAAGGCTCTGCTCCTTGGGGCGCTTGGAGGAAGAGGTTTAGCTAGAGCCATGGTGAGAAAACAAATTGTTTAAAATGTTTTAATGCTTTATGTATTTTGTTTGATACATTATATTATGTGACTTTATCTGTCTGAAACGCGAGTCCGTCTTGAAGGACACTTTGCTGTGTTTATTTTGTGAAAGCTCACTGGTGTTCCCGTCAATTCACTCCGGAGTGGGCGCTAGCTTAGCTTACCTTACCTTACCTTAGCTTAGCATCAGCAGGACTCACCTGGGAAAATGCTGACTGTCTTAATTTACATGACTCTCTTGTTAGGTTATTTTATTTCCCGGAACTGTTTGAAATCTTAAAATTTACTCTGAAAGTGACCAGAGAAAGAATAGTGGTTAGCGAACGTTAGAAACGATTGAATTGTAAAATTTAACTGGTAGAATTACACCTTACACTTGTAGAATTATTTGATGAGGTTGATTACACTCGGGATTAGAGATGTGTTTGACGGTTGCAAATGCAGTCCACTTGTTTTGCATTTATAACGTCCTGTAGTTATTATTTTTACGCAGTTTCGTTGCTGTCCAGTTTTTGCTTATTAGTTTAGCACTGGTGCTTTAAGATTGAAACTGCAGCACCAATGCTAACCTAGGCTAACGCCAGTCATTCAAGACTTGTGAAAGTTCTTTAAGGCATCGTATTCCTAACTGTGAGCAATGTAAACATACATTTTCCTAACCGTTATCATAAATATGGACTAATCCGGTGCAAGGGCAGTCCTCCTTGCTTTATTTGTTAGTGCTAAATGTCGCTCTGAAGCTCTATTTTTCTAGCTCGCATAAGGTAATACTGCACCATAGACCACATTGACATGCCTGCCACACATTGAAATACGTTGAAAATGATTACCTAGTTATTTATATTACACAGTAGCCTTATAGCTTCAACTTTAAACTGACAAAGTTTTCTAATATATACTTTTTCCAGATGTACTGAATCATCCAAGATCTAGGTAGTACATCTTTCTAGGTAGATGGGTCGATGCCTTAATGGAGAGCAATTTCTTAAAATAAGTTTGGGCAATGTGGCAAAAATTCTAATGAGACTATTTAATGATGTTTAAAAGTACATTAAAATTAGAAAGCATATAACGGAGTGCTATTTACTCAGGTCCTTTTTCCCAGGCAATTTATGAAGCCACTGTATGTTGGCTTTGCGTCTCTAATACATTAAAGTATACCAGTGTTCAGCAGGGCTGCACTGATGTATATAATGTACTAAAGAGAACTATTTCATCAAAATAATTAAACATTGCTTGGCTTACCTCAATTAAGGTTTAATTGTATGGTGTGCTTTGTTTAAACTGATATTTCATGCTTCGTCTTATATAATTTGTGGTTTGTTGGTTTTATTGGTGTGGTTTACTATTATTATAGCCATATCGCTGTAAATTTTCATAATGTCATGCAAATTGTTCAGAGGTCTACTGCTGAACAACTGTCTACATGGTTGTTTGTTCTCTGGGTAAGCCTGTGGATTACTTTTAAATCTGTTTAGATTTGTCCATGCGGGCTATCTTAATCTGTTTCAGCAACCACTTGAAATCCCATAGGCTCTGTTTTGCTACCCGATGGTTATCATGGGGTCTTGTCTTCATAAGTGTTAAAGACAGAATAGGTCCTGTTCCATACTAATATTTTATGTGTTTGGAAAAATACAGATGAGAGGCTTGATTGCCTTACAACTAGAAAATTGCTGTTCTGTTTAGTATCAATCACTTGTGTATTATGAGAGCTAACTGACCTACTTTAACAGATTATTCAGAAGTTAACTTTACTGGTGTCATATCCTAGATTTCAGTGCATGTAATTGTGGCAAACATACAACTGTTCCTTTACGCAATGCTGGACGCTCCATTTTGCTATGTAGATATTTGGCCTCAATGTGGGTGAAAAGCTAAGTTGGTGAGTCACCTAGGGGACACGGTTTTCTTTCTAAATGTAATCAAAATGCCCTCATCATGCCCTTTGCCATTGATTGCCTCTCCCTTCTTTATTGCAGTGTGCACAGGCCAGTGATTGGAAGAGTGCAAAGTCTATTTATGAATTTTCTGCCAAAGACATTGATGGAAATGAGGTGTCTTTGGAAAAATACAGGTGAGAAGATATTTAGCATTATGGTAAACTGTCATATTTTAAAATATTTTAGCGTATTGAGATATTGACATATTTCACTTCAAACAGAGAATCCAGATATGGGGAACTGAGCTGCAAAAATGATCAAAAAATGTCACAAAACACATTTATGTGTATGTCTGTGTATTCAGCCTACAGAAGTTTAAATAGACCTTGTGTAATAGTCATGAAATAATTTATTAGAATTGCTCTGGGTTCATAAGCCAATTTAACATTCTGTGCATCACTATGTTTAAATAGTCTAATTTCTATCTTTTTATTATCACCAGAGGCTTTGTCTGCATCATCACGAATGTAGCCTCTAAATGAGGAAAAACCCCAGTAAACTACACTCAGTTTGCGGCCATGCACGTCACGTATGCTGAGAAAGGTTTACGCATCCTGGGCTTCCCCTGCAATCAGTTTGGAAAGCAGGTATGGAACACATCAAGTGTGGTCTAATGTAAACATCAAAGTATCTGAAATGTATTGTGTGAGCCATGCAATGCTGGATCCAACACGTAGTTTAGGAACCCTGTGGTTCAGCTTTTGTTAATAGAAAGCCATGCTGTTTTCAGTGAACTTCCCTGTACACAAGCAGACAAAAATGCTGACAAAAACACATTTATATCAGAAATCAATGGGTACCTGAGTTTTGATTTATGTGAACAGTGTGCCTGTCCTTTGGCTACCATTATAGGTTTTGAGGCATTGGATTTTGTCTTCATAGAACATGGGTATTTATTCACACTATACAGCAGTTTCTGTGGAGAATACGTGTTGAAATTTAATTCTTGTGAAAGCTAGGCTTGTCCTAAGCAAATATGACAGAATAACATTAATGATGCCTTGAATAACTTTTCAATAGCTAATCCATATAGTTACTGCCATTTCTGTCATTTGAAAGGCTTATTAAGAAAATCTGTGCCCAATCTTTCAATGGCAACTGATAAATTAGGTTTTGCATAAATAAATTGAACGCTGATTATTTTCTTCTCATTTTAGGAGCCTGGAACAGAGGCGGATATTAAAGAGTTTGCAAAAGGGTATAATGCAGAGTTTGACCTCTTTAGTAAGATTGATGTGAACGGGGATGATGCCCATCCACTATGGAAGTGGATGAAGGAACAGCCAAAGGGAAAAGGCACACTGGGAAAGTAAGTTGTGCTTGGATTTAAGGTTGTCTTATATCATTCCTGTTTCCATTGTTTAACTGGAATAAGAAAAATATAATGGAGGAAATTTACACTGAATTTCTCTCCGTGTACCAAATCTAAATCAGATTGTCAGAAAAAATGTAACCAGCATGCATTATTATATTCATAGTTTTTGCACTTGGAAGGGGCTGAGAGAAGTTTTGGGGGTGTGTCTTATGAAAATGATTTATTTCTCTTGCCTGATACTGTTTGTTAGTAACTTTATCCTCACAGCTACAGTTCAAATCTAGAAAAGTAAACTCCAAACCTGTCTTGGCTGAGGCTGAACAGCTGTATCTGTGCCTGAAAAGTTGAACTGAATTACTTTGTTTCTCAATTTTATTATTTTTTTTCCAGCAACATCAAATGGAATTTTACCAAGGTAAATGTTTCCCTATTTCAGTCTTTCATTTTTTATTTTTTTTACAAAGAACATATCAGAACAGAGAAATAATTTGGCATCACTTTATCTTAGTCATTCAAATTGTCTTTGTTTTTTCTAGTTTCTGATTGACAAAGAGGGACAGGTTGTAAAGAGATATGGACCAATGGATGATCCCAGTGTAAGTCTACATCCATCCAAGTCATCTAAGCAATCACTCAGTTAAGTGTTTTGTTCCATGTTTAATCTTGTACTTGTTTTAATCAAATACAGGTCATTGAGAAGGATCTGCCAAAATACATGTAACTTGTGTGGAATAGTGGTTCCTGCCTCCCTCCCCCCTGCGCTGCTGTTGACAATGGTGTACTTGCAGGTTTTTCCTAGAATAATGACGGCCTTTCCTCAAACCTGCATGCAGGTAGGATCGGCCTGATGACCCTTGACGTGCAAACCTACTCCAGGGAAGACACTGCAGTATCCAGATATCCCAGCAGCACACAGGCTTATTGTAACTAGTCCTGCACTTCTTACTAATGTCCATGGTCATGCACTTATATGTGAACTTTTTAGTAAACATTATAATAAATAATGAAAGTGAAATTTGCCTTTGGTGGAGTTTTTTCTGAGTCTGCTTTTGAACTTTTGAAGCATGCCTTCATCTTCTGCTTTAAAGTAGATGCCCATAGACTTCACAACCAGAAGAGAAATTAGCTAAATTACTACTGCAGTTATGATAATGTAAAAAAAAAAAAACATTGATGTAATTCCATAACTGCCCTATGGCATATGTAAATTTTGATGTTTTCTGGGGGGTTTTTTCTATTTGGACTGATGGTCCAAGAAGTGTGTGTGTGTTTGTATATGTACAGACCCTTCCATAAAAATTTTAAAGTCATGGTAGAGTTCATTTATTTCCATAATTCCATTCAAAACTTTCATAGTTTATAGATTCTGGGCCCGTGACATAAACAATTTCAAGTTGTTTAGTTGTGCATAATTTGGGCTTCCAGCTAATCAAACCCACAAAAACAGAAATTATAAAAAAAAAATAGAATAAATAGAATACTGTGAAGACATCAGCCCACATTTTATAGGGATCAAACAGGGACGATTTAATAATCTGGCAGAGACCCAGAAAGACTGGGTTCCTTGGATCCCTGCCAGAGTCTTGAATCTTATCTGTTTGATAATCCACTAAAGGCCAATGTCCTGTCTTATGCTGGTGCATCCTGCCATATTTTGACCTTCCACTAGACTTTCCATGTATTTGCTTGGACACAGCACTCTGTGAACAGCCAGCCTCCTTAGCTTTGAACTTTTGTGGCTTACCCATCCTATGGAGGGTATCAATAATGATCCTCTGGCCAGTTGTCAAGTCTGCAGTCCTCCCCCTAACTGGGATAATTGAACCAAATTGAAGCAGTTTAATGACACCTGGGGAAACCCATGCAGGTGCTTTAAGTTTAGTAATGTGTGAGACACTCAGTTTAAAACATTCATGCCCTGTAAAATATGGGCTGATGTCCTCACAGTATTCTATTTTTTTTATTCCTGTTTTCGTGTTTTTTATGAGCTGGAAGCCCAAATTATGTACAAATAAACGAAGTACTTGAAATCGTGTAAATTTTGTGCCCTGAATCTATAATCTATAAAAGTTTAAAATTTGAAATAGAATTATGGAAATACATTAAAATTTGCATGATCTTCAATTTTTTTGGAAAGGGTCTGTATATTTACATGCGTGAGTGCGCGTGTGAAAACTGCAAAACCTGCAGCGTTTGGGACTCTCGCTAGGGTGCAGTGTTGCACTATATTTAATTGCGGCAATCTGGGTAAAAGTAATAGTAAATATATTGTATCTGCTGTTTGATTTAGTTTATGCTAAAACAGCATTCAGTGTAAGTACATAAATGCGAGTCCGACCGATTGTTTTTATAGCACGCATCCGGACATTCATAACTCTTAATCTTCACTAACCCCTTAATTTGACCAGAAAATAACTGGACAATGACAAAAATTTTTATGATTGTAATTTCGAAAAGGCGTTTGACCCCACGTGAAAGCTGACACTAGTCAAACTGCCAAGCTGCCCGCCAGGGTGCGTGACGTAGTCGGGGGGGCTCTATAGCGTCAATGTGTGAGGGGGGGGCGTGAACCAATTCATCTGAAATATGAATCAACAGTCTCGTAAACGAATCGTCGATTCACAAGGACTGTCAATCGAATACCATGGTTACAATATTTAATGTGAGTCTCCTGCAGATACATCTCATCAAACATCGCTCACACGACATGGACAAAAGTATTGGGGACGCCTGACCATTTTATCAGTAAGGAAATGTAATGAAATTGCATTCAAACACATAGACTTTAATATAGATTTGGTCCCCCTCTTTGCAGCTATAACATCTTTCCACATGATTTTGTGTGAGAATTTTTGCCCATACATATATTAACTTAGAGTTGTGGGAACAACTGTAAATTAAAGTCGATGTATTTAAATGCAATACCATTTACAAGTCTCTGTTGGTGTATTGGTCAGGCGCCCCAATACTTTTGTCCATGTAGCGAATAGTTTGACTCTGCTCTTCTGTGAATCGGTTCCAAAGAGCCGATTTGTTCACAGACTGATTCGTGCACGCTCGACCGTTGCTGGTCGGGATCCAGAGCGAGTGCAGGACGAGGGAGAACTGACACGCAATAATGTAGGTTTAAATTAAATGGCAAAAATATACAGGTCACTCTCTCCAAATGACGAGTGCTCGGATGCCACCTGGTCCTTCGCTGTAACCCCGAGGTCCTGATTATCCGGAGCGATGGAGGCCGGGGGGAGCTCATCCTCTGCCGGGGCCACTTGCACAGAGGAGACGGAGACAGTCATTGGAGTGGGATACGGCATGGAAGGTACGTGCTAGGGGGATTAATATTATTTTTGCAATTGCCTTCAGATATGCACTTTACGTTCCAGTACAACCTCCTTTCAGATGGTCCTGAAGGAATGCAGCATTTGACCTTCTAGTCTCTCCCCGTAATAAAAATGCAGAAGTGTTGCACCACAGCATGACAGCTCGGGTTCAGTTCACTTAGATTCCCGATTATGTTGGTAAAGATATTAGATTTTAGCCTGTTTTGAGAAATGCTTTCCAAACAAACTTCAAGACAGCCCAGCTGCTTTCCTAGCAGGTGAGGTTTGTGGGTGCGAGTGTGTGTTTTGCTCTCAGACGGTCCAAAAATATCACTTTTCTCTTTTTTGTTCTAAAGCCCCAGGTTTGGGCAGTGTGGGCTGAAGGACAGGAATCGTCCTTGGCAGAAAGGCTGAATGCCGAGAGTAAAATCAGCATTAGATAAGCAGTGCAGTTTTTTCAGGCTGTTCCAGATCTCTGACAGTGCTGCCTGGTGTTGACAGCTGTGAGCTTCTTCCTACAATGTTCCCTTGGGTGTGTAGGTCCTAGACGGGTCTTTCAGGTCCTGTGCTCCCTTGGGGCTTGTGCCATACTGTTTTGTGCCATGCTGTGCTGTGCCATGCTGTGTGATTTCTCAGGATCCTATGCATTGCTTCTTCTCTGCAGGGGGAAAGGGCAGATAAACCTAGTTCATATACAGGCCTTTCTGCAAAGCAGACCTCTTTGTATGAGATTAAGAGTTTGCTGTATGTGTGTATGTGAGCCTTTCGTTTTTTCATAATACTTTTGACTGATAGATCATATAACAGTGTAACTGGGCTTAATTACCTGTTTAAATATGTTCCCAGGGACACTGCAGCAAAAATTGAATTAACTAAATTGTCATGATGGCGTACAGACACAAAGTTTCTTAGAAAATGTTAAATACTGAAATAATATTTTGGCATCTGCAGTTTCTGAGTGGAACAAGTGCCCTATCACAGGAGATACATGGGGATGGCGCAATCATCCATTGCTTGGAATTTAAAACTGCAAGTGTTTATCTCTCTCTGGGTTGGTGGGATGGCCCTCCCTGTTAACCCATCACTCACTATAATGGTACCCAGTGCAGCATCGGTTAGCTGACATAAAATAAATAGAAGGTAGTGTTCTTCTTCAAGCATGTTGAGCAACATAAGCACTGTAGTCTCCCAGGTTGGTGGCACCACACTGAAGTCGTCCTGTGTGGGATGAAATATCGCCCTCCTGGACCATAGGTGCAACATAAAGAGACAACAAACCACACAGAGATCATTAAAAATGAGGCTAAAAGAGGGCATGAATTGTAATTATAATTATATAATTGTGACAAAAGCTGTGTATCAGTGACATAACCTAGTAGTATTTGATGTTTCATTAATTAATAAATAATAATTATAGCACTAAAGGGCGGCATGGTGGCGCAGGGGTTAGCGCTGTTGCCTCACAGCAAGAAGGTCCTGGGTTCGACTCCCGGGTCGG
>JBBKCR010065519.1:0-10282 GCA_037577295.1 Ladigesia roloffi | reverse complement strand
TCTCTCTCTCTCTCTCTCTCTCTCTCTCTCTCTCTCTCTCTCTATATATATATATATATATATATATATATATATATGTATATATATATATATGAGTGTGTGTGTGTGTGGAGTTGTGTAAGAGCCGTACTCAGTACTGAGTCTGTGTTCTGTGTGGAAACAACCCATGAAACCAGCCTTGTTGACCTTCCGCCTGCATCTAGACACCTCTATATTTTATGATTAGTGTGTTCCTGATCAAGTGGCCAAGCGAATGACCGAATAATTTCGCACATTTCCCTCGCCGCAGCCCACTGCAACTCTCAGGTGCTATTTTCAGCCGGCAGTCCTATCTGTGGAACATCAGGCTCTAGATTACCTCTGGTGTGGGGTAAATAATGAGAAATGTGATCCGGCGCATAAGGAATTGAAAAGAAAATAGCTTTTCATGACAGAACGGAGGACGGCTTTTGTTCCTTCCCATCAGCATGGGAGCCTTTTATTTTTCTATATTTGTATTCCCCGGCTCCCCCCACCTTTGTAAAAAGAGCCTGAGAACCCCAGGTGATGTGTCCGAAAACATGATTTACTCAGAAGCCTGTCATGCACTTCATTTGTGCCAGAAAATACAATCAAGTTTCAGAGGTGATGAACGAAAGAAAAAGGAGAAAGAAAAGCCTCCGCGCGATCCGCGCTATGAATCACAGCTTATTCATGCAATTTTTTCCTCAATGCTGTAATTATGATTCATATGGACTAATTTTGCTCTCCTAGGTGGTCGGAGTGAATTGCTGGAATATTCGTGACTAATGCAGGCCCATTTGCACCAATTAAACTAAAGTGAAGTTGTATTGTAGTAGAAGTACCATAGTTCCCATACAGGCAGTCCTAATGGATTCATTTCCACCAAACAGCAGCTTTCTTACCTTTTACTGCTCTGTGCTTCAACTAAATGGCCACATTATTAAAAACACCTTGCACTTTCTCTCACTGGTGGCTCCACAAATTTTTGAAAAATTCTTAAGCGTTGATTTCGGGGTTTGGATATTCCTAACATTGCCCCCTAATGGCCAGTTTCATTATGAACCAAACCTAATCAGTTTGTATTCACCAGAGACACCCCTACACTTTACCTGGACATTACAAATCTGACGGACAGGCAGAGGCTTTAATGAATAACGGCTGTGTCAACATGGACCAGAACAGATTTCGGTCTCTGCTGATTTGAGGGATAATAAGAATTGGTATATCAGTGATGGAGGCATGTGGGACGATAGCTCAGATAAAACGTACTTAGAAATTTTATATTAGATATTGGAGTTTTTATGTTTGCACTAGATGTTTACACTGTGCTGCTGTTAACTAATCAGCCTGTTCTAACTAGATTGAGCGAAAAATACAGATTAAGGTTTGTATGATTAATTATTACTTTATTATTATTATCGTTATTATTGTTGTTGTTACATACATACATACATACATTTCTATATGTGCCAAAAGGGGGCAACAAAACTCATTAGAACTTTACCCTGAAGATGTGGAGTGGGGGATTTTTTTGCAGGTGTATTTGCTGCTGTGCAGGTTCTTTTGCTTGTGCACCAGCATTCCACACTGAAATTGCACTTTACATTTTGTTTGGTTCTTGTATTTCCTATGATTGCACTTTCTGGGTGCAGCTAAATATCTCCTTATCAGTAAAATGATGTTCATTTTAATGCTGGTGTGACTTCATTGATTTTGCCTCATTCAACAATTGATCATGTTTGTTGTACAAGAACATTAGCTCTGGTTGCAAGTGTTATAGTGCTGTAGCTATAAGAACAAATAAGGAAGAAGGTAAATACTAGATAAAGATGGTTTATAGAAGAATGTTTCCCAAACAACAGCTCTGGGTGGTCGACTGCTGGTGTCATTTTGACAAATGTCTGGTGGTTTAAGTTGTGAGTGTGTGTTTTTCTTGATTGTGTGTGTTGTGATGAACAGAGCTCGATCCCCCAGTTGGTGCACGCAGCCTGAGTTTATTGTGATTTAGGCATGATGGAAAGTGAGATGTGTAAAAGTGTAAATATGAAACATTAAGTATAAACACAAAGGAGTACAGACTGTAATCCTGAATCTCTGTCAGTGCAGTTCTTCAATTTTTGGTCTATTAGTAACAAAAAAATCTCCCAATTATGTGTTTAAAAAGAGTGGCTTTGGTGTGAAACTCAGCAAGTGAGATTTGTTCACAGTGGAGGATAGTGTAGCCAGACATCTCCCTATAAAGCTCTCTTACAAAACGTTATACCATAAAATGCTTATGATTTTGCCTCCTGACACCTAAGACATTGTTCTTTTAAAAAACGTTTTGTCCTAAAACTAAATTCATTCATGATGAAGGGAAATATTAGTGATTTAGTTCAGATATACTATGTTACCATCATCAACATCCATATAAACACTCAGAGGCATGTGGAACTTCCCTGGTGTCAATAGTGAAGGTTCCATTTACCCTCACTGTAAAGAAATACAAATCTTTACAATGAACCATTTTATACCAGACACAGTCTGAATAGATCTGTTCACCACTGAAGCATGTTGTAAATTTGGAAAAATGGTTGAATTCTTCCAGATTATGTATTTTAAGCACAGGCCATAATCCAAGGCCATAATTTAGGATGCAGCCACTGACCTATTTCTGAATAGAAAGAATAAAACAGCCTCAGAGCTTTTATTGTGGCCCACATAAAGATGTTTGTGTTTTGGAGGGGGGTTGAAAAGAGAGACTGAATGGCTTGAGGTTTCATGTGAATAAATGTGACACTGAAATAATGCAAATTTGTAATTGTCCTGATTGCACATCCCCCTTTAACTCGACCCCCTCTAATCATTTGCCCTCTGCGTTTGTATGACAAGAAAAAAAAAACTAATAATATGATGCCGTCCACCTCCAGCAGCCACTGACCTTGCGGGTGTGTGTGTGTGTGGTTGTGGGGGTGGGGGTGGGGGGCAGGAAGTTCAGCACTACACAATGCGATTCATGACAATGACCTCCGGCGCAGAGTGGCTCCAATTAAAAGCGAAATCTCATACCTGAAAAAATGGAGGCGAGCCGGAATTCATCCGAGAAATGCATGGGCTCGTAGGGGGACGTTTCGTACAGCTCCTCTCCTGCAAGACAAACACACACAGATAGTAAATAATTAAATAAACAAAATATGTATGTGTATAGGTATAAATATATATTTATACCTATATCCTATATACCTATATACCTACGTCCATGTGGATTATAGCAACTACAATGTGTGACCAACTCCATGTGAAAGTCTACAGATTTCAATGCAATGTCTTTAAAGTCCCTCTTGGTGTAATTTGTCAGGCGTCCCATTTATTTTGTCCATATAGTGAGTGTATAAGCTCCTCCACAGATTTTCTATAGGATTAAGGTCTGGGGACTGCTACCTTGGTAAGTATGTTTTGGGTTATTGGGACACCAATACTTATATATATATATATAATATATATAATTTAGGGCTGAAACGATATACGATACAAAACTGAAATCGCGACACTCACGCCCACGAACCCATGTCGCGATGTGAGGAGGGTAAATTGTGACACAGACACACCCCTTCCAACTCTTTCCCGTATACAGTTCCCACCCAGAAACATACATTTTTGACTGTAAAAGGAGGGTTTTCACGTCAATTTCTTTTCTTTAACCAACAGCTGAGGGTCTAAGGGTTTCAAAGAGCCCTCTCCTAAGTTTGCAAACATACGGAGCACGGATGGACACTTTGTTTGCTAAACTGATTCGCTGTGAGTACATGTAAATTATGACATTGGGCTTAAAATTGTCTATAAGCTGGTTGGGTTGTGATAAAACTGCACTGGAGTCTCTGTGTAATTGTTTTTATTGTGTTTTGAGCAAGTTTTGTGGCTCCAGGCAGCTGGGCGGAGTGTTTCTTTTGTTTGAACGGAGCGGTGAACTCAACTTCTCGTGTGGTTCACCGAAGCCTTGTTCTCAGTATGATTGGAAAGGAAGCGGTATTTAAACAATTATTGGTTTATAATATTGTGGTAAAGATACGGTGTCTCCAAACAAAATGGCACCTCAGAACTTTTCCTCTCCTCCATCGCAAATGTATCATGAAACGAACGGAATCGTGGGTTTGGTGTCTTGTTACAGCCCTAATAAATATAGCTATAATAAATTAATAAATAGCGATAAGAATGCCCAAGAGTCTGTCACAGGCTCACAGTTTGTGTAAATTATGGAGATGTCCAGATACCACCTGATTTAAGAGATTAATTCGATTAAAAAACCCAGAATAAATCCACTCCTGCTTGTTCTTCTTAACAAAGGCCTTCTTTCCTTTTTCAAAAGTGCGTCCTACCAGAGCTCTGGGGCTTAACAGAAATGCGTCCAGAGCCAGAATGGCAGAAAATCACAAATTAGTCCCTCTGTGGTGTCTCCTGTGCCTGTACTTTTAATCTAGCATTCATAATCCAGGGCTAATCCCAGGGCTATGCAGCAGCTCTGCTTATCACTGGAACTGGACTTTCCTCAGCCTCTCTGTATTGGAGATGTCCGTTGCAACATATTACTATTATATACAGTACTGTGCAAAAGTCTTTATATATTTATTCAGTTTTTATTTATTCATTTATTTCTGTTTTGCTTAGAATGGTCTTGTCGGTGTAAAAACATTTTCTGTCTGCCAGATTGTTTTGTCTTTGTCAAACTGAGTATTTTTAAATGATTGAATGAAAGAAATGGGAACAAATTTTTACTGTCACACGATGCAACATGCTTAAAGATATTAGAAGCCTAGTTAGTTCTAACCATTCAGCATTTAGCACCACCAAGTTAGATCTTCCTTCTGCTTGAATATTTCATTTATAGGTCCCTGTGTGGCTTAACAAACAAAAACATTCCTATAAAAGAGTTCAGGTTCAGGGATTGGACTGAAAATGTGAGTCTTTTAATGCTCTTCAGGAAGACTGGAGAACTGTTCCTCAAGGCTGCATTAAAAATACAATAGAGTCTGTATCTTTGGAAGCAAAATGGGAGGAAATTAGGGGTGACTCAAGATTTTGGACAATACTGTGCCTATAAATATTGTTTATTTTTAGTAGGAGTATTAGTAAAAACTGTGTAGATGGGGAGAAATTGTTTGATGCATTTGGTTCGTTTCATTCTGAAATGCTAAGGGACATTGAGGCAACCATTAAAGGGCCCATGCCCTACTTTTTATTTCATTTTTTATTGTTCCCTGAAGTCCACTTCTAATACTTTCAGTCATAATCCATTTCTGCATGACCGTTTCCCAACCTCTTTTTATCCCTCATGCTGTTTGTCACTGTGGTTTTAAAAGGAAAATACGGGACTATGAAAAATTCACCGCTTATTTCTTCATATTTCACTTCGAATCACCTTGTTGGTGATTTAATATTATTTTATGCCTTATCTTTGGCTGGCTGAGTACTTTAAATATCCTTCATGTACCATTGAGATCTGTTCCTCAAGACTATATTAAAACTACCAGAAAGTTTGACACTTTGCAAGCAAACTATGAAAAGATTTTTTAAGGCACAGTAATGTATGTAAATGAACTATGTTCTGATTGACCCTGGTCTGTTCTTCAGTCAGTAGTCCACTGATTGTGGTCCCTCAAAGATAGATCTTCAATCCCTTTAGTAAGGGATTCATAATTGTACCAAATTCTATTCTCTTGGTGAAATGAGCAGCCCCTTACTGCCTTTATTGTTGGATGTGCTGAAGTATTATCTGAGAGAGCATTGGGAATACAATCCACATTGCCGTGGAAATGACTATCATTGTTCTTGCTTTGTCAAGTGTAATGTCTAGCCCTGTTTGTGTATCTTTATCCCTCAGACTGTTTGTTACTGCACCTTTAAGACAGATGTATGCGAATGAGCTTTGTTCTGACTGGCTCAGTTTGGCACCTCACTTAAAAGGCAGTTCAACAATCATGGTCCTACAAAGATATGTTTTAATTGACTTACTGTCTCTTACCAAGACAGTTAGGATTTAGGATGTCTGAAAGCAGGTGGAGCGAACTGCCCCTGACTGAAAATGTGTAGGGAAATATGGGCATAGCCAGATTCACAGGCAGAGTATTTTTAATTAAATGACCACAAACTGTGACACACATCTCTCTCTATATATATAAATAACTGACTTGAGCATTAGTGTCTTTATGTCTATTTGAGTTTATGTGTCTTTAGCTCTGCAAGCCTTGTTTTTGTTTTTTATTGCAGTCGCCATAGCTGTGATGTCACAGATTCTCTCTCTCTGCTACGCACTTTAAAGGCAACTCGACCTTCCACACTCTCTTCCCATGCATTATTGAGGTAACTTTTTTAATATAATCACTACTTACCAATCCAAAATCTGAATGCATGCACACTATGTTGGATATTAAGGGATGTTTTTAAGTTGGAACTATGCCAATATAGAGGATTCCAGCTTCCACAATCACAATATTAAATATGTTTGCTGTAAGAATGCAGTGAATTTTTTTCTTCATGTGGTGACGTCATAGATCTTCAGCCATCGGTGCCATGCTGGGATGCCAGGTGCATCCAACCCTTCACCCTGCAAGCACTTTCCCACAATGCACCCCCCCACACAAGCCAGTGGCCCCCCCAGGTTCTGGGTCCTTTGGTCTCTCCTGGACGTTTGTGTTGGCTCGTGATGAGCCCCCTGCCCGCTGCTCTTTTACAGGATCATCCTGGATCAGCTTTATCTGCAGCTTCTGCCACTCAGCACCACCACCTTCATGAGCCACACACGTCTGCCGAAAAGAGTTAATCCACCAAACGCCGGCCTAATCCCTGCCCTGTCAGCCCTCCTGCACACGCTCTGCTCTGGGGGAAAATGGAGCACCCATCCCGGTGCACCACCATTGAGGCATAAAAGTACAATAAAAGATGAGCCTCGCAAAAGACTGAGCTTGTTGTCCCCCATTACGTTCAAAAGAGAAGAGAAAGTGTACTTTACATTATAGCAACAAATGACAATTTTGGAAGAGCCTTTATAAATATATATTTATTTTAGCTGCCTTGAAAACCATTACATGTACATGTCCTGTTGTCTGACAAGTACTAGAGCTCAGCACAGTGTTAAGAAAGATAATATGTCTAATATGTCTCTCATTTTATCACACATCAAGAGACATCATGTTAATTTTACCAGCACAAACAGACACAAATAATCAGAATAAAATCAAACAAACAAGAATGCAGTAAAAAACTTGATTTGTTTTGTTTGTAAACAAATAAAAAAGAAATTCATATTTTGTGAGCTGGTGAGGGGAACATAGGTTCGGTTCCAGACTCCTCCTCAATGCCTCCAGCTTTTGCTTGGGTTTTTTTAATTCCAGCAGTAGCTCTTGATTTAATTTACTGAGGGACTGATTAAATCAAACCAGGTTTCTGATGGAAATGACAAGTAATACTATAAGGAACATACTGATATAACAGACATAGAATCACTGTTTATTGTTTAATAGTATTTACATGTTTTGCTTTGTTTTTTTCATTTTCTTTAGCATATTTAACAATCTTAATGTGAAAACATTGCTTTTTTATTATTTATCTTTTTTCACAGCGCTGCAAAAGTAACATTTAACAATAACTGCTCTGTGAACAATGAGATTTTTTCAGTCCGGCTAGTGAAGTCCTCTCCCTGTAGCTATGGTGAAAGATACGCTGTTACCATGGAAAGGGGATTAATATTATCATAGAAATGGGTATAGATTTATTTTGATCTTTGAAATGGGTGCTGACCCATAGGAAACATTGAAATGGATGTTGAATTAATGCAACCCTAGTTGTGTGTTGACCATGGCATTATAATGGCAATGGTTATAGACCTGATGTAACAATGGAAATGAATGTAAACCATGTGCAACCATGGAAATAGATGCAGACCTAGTGTAACCATGGAAATGGCTATACTGTAGATCTAATGCAACCATGGAAGTGGGTGCAGACCAAATGTATCCAATGAAACTGGCACCTTATGTTTAATGGAAATGGTTGTAGAACATAATATAACCAGGGAAATTGTTGTAGCCCTGGTGTAACCATGGAAACCAGCATCAACATTTTGTACCATAAAAAGGGTCATATACCTAATGTAACCATGGTAATTGCATCAATAGCACCACCCTAATTATGTAATCATGGTCATAATGTCCTTGATTAAACAATAAAATAATGCTAGACAAGTAACACTCACTCATATGCTATCCAATTTTTTTTTAATATGCAGATGGATGCCTGTTTAATTGGATAATACATAATTTGCATATGCACATGTTACAGGTTTTGGAGAGAACTGGGGTTAGATTTCACCTGAGGAGTGGTGTGAGTTTGTTGGTGGTGGACTGGTGTGTCTGAGCGATAAATAAGGTGGGTTAAGGTTCACCTGCCGGTTCGGTACTCGCTGTTGTTCAGCAGGCAGGTGTATAAACGTCACCTCTCTGCTGCAGTGTGTGTAAAATGCTCTGACACTGTCCTTGGCTGCGACTTTGTCCGTTATTCTATTAAGAGCAGTCGCTCTCTGCGGACATAAAAAAAGTTCAACAGATGGAGGGACCTCCAGTGATGCCAAAATTAGATTCGGCGCCCGCAAACTTTCAGAACGTCAAAATGCTTCGGAGCTGAGTGACCTTGTAGCTTTTCTTTGTGTGACATTAATGGCTAATG
Source organism: Ladigesia roloffi (assembly GCA_037577295.1). NCBI lineage: Eukaryota > Metazoa > Chordata > Actinopteri > Characiformes > Alestidae > Ladigesia > Ladigesia roloffi. Next base: position 1,582 of record JBBKCR010065519.1, on the reverse strand, counting down.
AGCCTAAAATCTATTTGTTTTAAAAAGCCCATAAAGAGCTTCATCACACACTGTCTGTTTGCTGTGGAGGCTGAGGGTGAACAGACAAGTCAAAAACAAAACGCAGGGAGCTCGGCAGACACATTATAGCCTGATTTATATCCATTCATTTACTACCAGACTCTACTGACATCTATCAGAGAGAGGGAGACAGAGAGGAGAGGGAGAATGAGAGGATGGAGGGGGTAAGAGGGAGAAAATCGGAGAGATAATAAAAGGGCAAAACAAAAAAGGAAAGACAAAAAGAGAAATACAGCAAGAGAGAGAATCAAATGAGGGAAGGAAAGAGAATAAAAGTGGGAAAGATAGAGAGAGAGCAAACGAGAGAGACAGAGATAGAATAAGGGGAAAGAGGGTAAAAGAGAGGGAGAATTGATGAAAAGTGAGAGAACTGAAGGAAGAAGACAGAGAATAATATGGAGAAAAGAGGTGTCAGGGAAAAATCTGCATTTTTTCTTAATTATGATTAATTTCTTTTGAATTATTCTGTTTCATTCTGTGCCCATTGATTCACTTTTATTCTCTGTGATTCATGTAGGTACACTGATTCTTTATTAGAACTAATCCTTAGATTAGGGGAGTTAGGGTAAAAACAAGTCAGTTTAAGTTTAAAGTACGTATGGAAGATCATTTTGAAACAGAACATTTGTATTATGAGTTGTTGATTTAAGACAAAGTGTACGAAGGTCGTTCGGGGGCCACGTAGATTGGTTGCCTAGCAACAAGGGGGCCTGGGTCGAAGTGACTTCTTAGTTGTTCATAACAATGTAAGTTTTGACTAGAGTAAATCCGAAGAAGTCGGTAAGCAATGCCAAAGCTTACATAAATTTGTGTATAAAGATGTTAAGGAAATCATTGTCACTCAGAACAGAACAGAACGGACTTGGATAGGCATAGGTGATCTGAGGGTCCCTGTGTCGTATTTGCAATTTAAATTTCTGTTTGATTATTTTGAGCAAAGAAAAAGACTCTGTTTGTTCATTTCTGTGAAGAGAGTAAAATGGAGAGCCAAGATGGACTGAGAGAGAATTATAGGATGAGAGAAGGAAAGAGAGTGAGAGAGGAGAGAGAAAGACAAAACTGAAAGAAAGAAAATGAGATGGATAAGAGAGGAGAGACTAAAGACAAAGGTATAAGAGAGGAAGCTAAAGAAAACAGAATGAAAGACAAGAGAGAGAAGAGGAATGGAGAGGAAAAGAATGAGCATGAGGTATGAAGGAGAGAATGAAGAGATATGAATGAAAGAGGGAAAGAGGGGGAAAGGAAAAATAGGCAGACAGAAATAGAGAGAAAAAAGGAGGAGACAGTGAAATTGTAAAAAGAGAGAATAAGAAAGAATGACAAAATGTGAGAGAATTAAGGTCTTGGTGATGGAGTTAAAGAAGGAAAGGAAGAAACATAAAAGAGAAAGAAAAAAGATGATAGGTGAGAAGGAAAGACAGGAGAGAGAGAGAGAGAGAGAGAGAGAAACACAATGTACTTAAAATATTCTTAATTCTACCTTAATTTATGCACCAAACACCTTAATTTGAATTAAGTGCCC
>JBBKCR010065479.1:0-10284 GCA_037577295.1 Ladigesia roloffi | reverse complement strand
GGTTCTAGACTAAAATTACCAGGGGGGACGAGGGGGGGTCAGTGTGTTTTTAGGGGGGCACATATGCAAACGGGGCGGTGTAGTGGGGGGTTACGTGTGTGTGTCAGCGCGTGTGTGTCAGCACGTGTGTGTAGCGCTTTAAGTAGTCCGTGTAGAACACACGTAGCGTTAGTTTCTTTCTTCAAGCCAGCGCATGTCGAGATTATAAAAATTATATTTAAATATTTGGCTGTTCAGAGTGGGGGGGGCATAAGGGGGCATGGCCCCAATGTAGAACCGCCTACTCTGCCTCTGATTGGAAATTTACAAAATCTAAGCCAATCATCGCATTCCCAGTTACACCATGTGTACAGACACACCAATTATCATCACTGGTTATGTGTCCCGCCCCGGCCCCGAACACACACACACACACACACACACCCCAGAGATGAGAGAGACGCTGCTGCATGAAAACCGCTTCAGTGTTCTCAGTTACAGTAACGCGCATTTTATTATCAGTAATGGTAACAGCGCTGTAACGGGGGTAACAGTAACTGGTTTGATTACTCGTTACTCGTTAAAAAAGTATCACCATTAGTAACCCCGTTTATTTATAGCGCCGTTATTCCCATCACTGGTAAAGAGGCAGTTTTCTCAATAACAAAGCTACCGATTAATTAAAGCTACCAGCATCCATATTACTGATAAATGTCAAAAATGGCTGCCATGTTGAGGTAAATCTCTTGGTAGTTGCTTTATTATATACCAAATCTTCTCATTTTGTACAAAACACATAATGTCTCTGATCTTTTGTCCATACATTGGAGGTGAGGGGATCTTTCCATTTACAAAATAACCCTTCTGGCTAGAAGTGAGCAGAATGCTTTTATGTCTGCTTGGCCACGGGGTAGGTTAACTGTATCTGGGACAACTCCAAAAAATATAATCGTAAAAAATTAGTTAATATTTTAAGGTGTCAAAAATGCCAGAAATTTGGGACATGTCCAGGATATATGTGTCATCACTCGGGTTCTTTGTCTCTAGATCTAAGCAGTGCCTGCTAAACGTACATAGTCTACAATGTCATGAGCATTGTCGCCATATAACCAGAGGGGGATGTATCCCCTTCACATTTTATAATTATTCGTTTGGACCTCCTCACATTTAACATAATAATTAGTTCACCAGTTGAATCTTGAATATTTCGCGAAAGAATCCACTCCACTAAACTGATAGAAGGACACACACCACTGGAAATCCAAGCAGCCTGTCGGTGAACTGACATGTGGTGAGTTGAAGGAAAACCTGAGATGATTTCCAGCGGTGTGTGTTCTTCTATCAAATAAGTGAAGCAGATTCTTTACAACAGATTTAAGATTTAATAGGGTTTCCAAACACTCCACCACATAAAATGCTGAGATTTGCCCGCACTCAGCAACTCTCCAAAATGTTTCCTGGTCTCTAAAATTCACAAAAACACCTTTAACATTTGATCGTGGGAGATAAAGTGGAGTTCTCCTCCACTTCGTGGACAGACAGAGATTAAAACAGTCCAGAGAAAAAAGTTACAGCAAAAGAAGCTCTCACTCTAAACTTTAGTCTCCTAAACCTCTACCACATCTCATATCCACAGTGCATGGACAAAAATGGGGGGCACATGGGGGGGCACATGTGTGGTGAACAGATTAGAGGACCAGAGAAAAATCTCTGTTGAGCACAAAACTTGTGTTACCCTGTCACATTACCAAACTTGACGGTCTTTCAGACACATTTAGTTAAGATAGTAAACTAGCCACACTAAAACAAGCCTTTTTGGGCTGATTCGTTTTAATTTAACCCTGACAGTAACAGGGTGGATGATTTCAAACTTTCAAATTTGCCTCTTGTTAGCTAATGCTTAAATTCAAAAAAGCAGATGTCATACAGTTTGAAAGGAAATTACTTATAGATATGGTAAATATCAAGATACAAAAAAATTGGTAAAAGTAATGACATAGTATGATCTCCCCACCCCCAATAATCTAATCAAAAAACAAAATTCTGCATTATAGAAATCCTCTTCCTGTAAATGATGTCACTGCTGGAATGTACGATTTTTTACAGGGTTTTTTGTGTCAGTAACAGGGTTGACTTCACACTGATAAAATTATTTAATTTTTATAGAGATGACATGTGTTCATGCTAAAAATATTGCTTAACAATGAGATTACTTTTAGAACAACATACAAATGTGAAAATTTAATTCATTTTTTCAACAATTTACTATTAAAAAGACCAGCTGAAAAATAACATTCATAGTGAGGGACAGGCCAAAATTCCTGCCTTACCACCATAAATGTAAATTTAACCATGTACAATAAAATGTAATTAATTTAATTTTAGGTAGTATTGGTGGTATGAGATCTCGTCTGGTCTCGCGAGACCCAATTACGTCCTCTTCCCGTTCAACTGTGTAAGTAAATAGCAGTGCAAGTGAGCCTGCTGTCATTGTTGAGGCAGTCAAAGAACATTAAGAGTGGCATAGATCCGCGGAACAAGCACTAATCCACATCAAACTTCACAGTTAGATAGGGCTCGGTGAGACCTTTGCAAATACCCCTCGTTTGCCATAATACCTCCGGAGTTAAAAGACGCAAAAAAGCGGCGTCCCATTACTTTTGACCACCACGGACCTTAAGAGCGGCAAAACTCCGAGGTGCACGCAGACACTTCCAGCTGCAAGTTTTAAAATGATTTAATATTAGAACAGCCATATTCAAATGTGATATCTCTGGTAGGTAGATATAATCTCTGTGTTCTGACGTTAAAAAGCTTACAGCGAGCCACCAAGGACAGAGCTCACGCTAACTTCAGCTTTTATTAAATAAGCCACTTAATCTATGTGGCTACTCTCCATTTCAACATTATTTATAGGTCCAAGTCTGCTTAACTGAGTGCATGAGCAAAGGTTATTGTTATTGGTCAGTTCAGGATTGTTGTGCACGTGATTGTTTGATGTGATGTGTTACATCTCGGATTTGTTTGGAATGTGAGAGAATACAGAGAATACTTTCAAACCCCAGTTCTCATGAAATGTTTTTTTACCTCATTGCTCGACTGTTAAACTGAAAAGAGTAGATTACACACACACACACACACACACACACACACACACATTACAAGGCTAGGCTGTTGTAATGAATGTGATCATGTTCCACAAACCTGACTCGCCAGCATCTCAGCACAAAGCCGACTCACTTCAGGTTTTCAAACATAGTCTTCATTTTTAAAAATGTCAAAGTCTCGTCTCGTTCTCGTGAACTCAGTCTCATGTCTCGTCTCGTCTCGTCTCATGGGGAAAGCGTTTCGTTACACCCCTAGTATTGATGAAAGAATACATATACCTGGTAATATGGTTATATTATGACAGGTTATTTCTCTGGGGCGCAATATGTTCTGATTACATGGAATGACCCTATAACTGGCCTAAGCTTTATTTCCTCAAAGTCAGTTAATGAGTCTCCAAGCCTGATTTACTGCTTCACATTTAGGTGCTTTGTGGCCATCATAGACATGATATCTCAATACTCCAAGACACTTTCTGCTACACACATTATGGATGCTGAATGTGTAATTGAAAAGTTATTATATAAAAACTATTTGACCACACCTCCATACACACACAAAAAAATTAAATCAGAATATCTATTAAAAATTCCCAAAATTGCTCATTAAAACTTTTGGAAAATGTCAGATTAAGCGCACTTTATTAATAGTAATTTTGGGGAAAAAACTGAGCGATGTACAAATATTTACAATCACAAGCAAGTCTGACCACAGCTGAGGTTGTGTATTTACAGTTTGTGTTTCAGTCTTTGCTGTATGAAAAGAATCAACTCACAACTTAAAGACAGCTCCACCCTCACACACACACAAACATACACACACATACACCACTCCCTCACACATCACACACACATTTGGGCTGTAAACCTGTACATTTTGGGATTTCTTTGAGGTTTTAATTCCTTTGATCTATAATGATGAAACAAAGTGTCCTGCGACAATTGAACTCCACTGTCTACTCATGTGTGTGGAGACAAACAGCGCAAGAGAGGATTCTGAGAGAAATCTTTGTTCAGACCTTTCAGACTACAGAGTACACTGTACTACAGACACGTTCTTCACAAAGAAAAGTGAGGACACACTCTCAAATCACCTAATGGATCTGGGAAGCAACTTGGCTAAATAACAGCATCAAAGCAAGTACTCACATACCACAAGAAAGGCTGGCCTTCCTTTTCATCCTGACCTCTACACACTGAAAAGGGGGGATGGAACATATTTACACACCATCCTCACACACACACCTCCTTCAGCCACACGTGATTGATCTTCTCACAGCACGTTTTCTGGTTTGTTTGTTTGTATTTTTTACAATCACAATTAAAAATAATTATTTTGACTTTTACACAATGCCATTTTTAAAGTTCTGACAACTATACATTTCATGATTTTAGATGAAAGATCTCAACATACAAACATGAAACATACATCCCTGTGACACACTGTTTGTACAAAACTATTGTGACCTGTTTTTCAGTGTTTGCACTAGCACATTTATTAGGCTAATCTTAATGCTTCAGCACACCGAGACAGCTTCCACAATGCCATGATTCACACTTTGAGTTTTTGAATGCCCTTTTCATTTCCAGTGCAAGGTCCATAAAGATATGGCTGAAGGACTTCGGTGTTGAAGCAAGAGACTGGCCCACACAGAACCCTGACCTCGACCACACCCAACACATTTGAGAGGAAATGGAACGAAGACTGTAGGCCAGGCCTCCACATCCTACAACAGCGCCTGACCTCATAAATGCTCTACAGAATGATTGGGCTTGTTTTCTCACAGAAACCCTGCAGAAACGTTCAAGAAGAGTGGAAATATTAAAGGTGGTGTATTTTAATGCAATGTTATTGAAGTCCCTGATAGTAAAATGGTTAAGTGTCCCAAAACTTTTGTCCATATAGCATGTGAAGACTCCACTGTCTCCCAACACAAAACATACAGAAGCATCAGGGCACTTGTGATGCATTGGCACATCATATAAAGGTTAGATGATTAAAAGCTACAAAAGGAACCCATAACTTCCCACAGTTCACAGATGAAAATGGAGGGTGTGGGGGCACTACACATGTACGCATAAACAAACAGTTTAGAGAACCAATGACAAATCTCTGTACATCACAAATTCACTGCCCCAATAACCTGTCATATATATTTATTCCCAGAAAAGGGAAGATATGGTCTCAAAACAGTGAACTGATCTTCACTGCCGCTTGGCTTACTAAAACACCAATACAACCAATTAAGCTCTGATTAGCCATAATAAATGATTGCATAGGTGTAATAAACCAGTGTTAATCAGTGTTGGGCAGGTCCCTTTAAAAATGTTCTTTATAGTTACTAGTTACTTCTCACAAATAGTAACTGTGTTAGTAACTGAGTTACATCATTATAACAGTAACTAATTACCAGGCAAAGTCATTATTGTGTTTCTTTAAAAAAAACCTAATGTAATATAAGTATAAAATAAATATAAACATTATACACTAATCCCCGACGCAGAGAGACGCTTTTCTGCATGTGTCCTGACTCTCTTTAGTACTGAATCATGAAGGGCATTAACATGGTGCGCATCACCAAGACAACGGGAGGAGGACGGGAGTCGTGGCCATTGCCTGATTATTTTTAATGACACCACAACAAATTTGACATACTTATTAAACAACTTTAGTGTTTAGACATGGCATCACAAACTTCCTCTCTCTGCTACACACTTTAAAGGCCACTTAACTTTCTCCTCTACAGGGGAGACATGGACAAATGTAACTTGTAAATGATCAACACTCAGAAAATAAATTGTTTTACATACAATATATTTTTCTCTAAGCATATCATTTGCATATTTCTTATCATATTGAGTGCAACACTGACTATACCAAATATATAAGATTCATGGTAGCATTTTTTGACAGAATAGCATGAATTGGTCAATTGCTTACGAAATATCTTTTATTCAATATTTTTTCTCCAGTTATGCATATTATTTTCCTACTTTTCAACATTATCATTAACATTACTTCAAGGTAGTACTTTTAGAGGGTGGCACGATTTTAGAGAGAATCAGCTGTCGATTTGCACTAAGGTAGCATTTTTCAACAAAGCAGCATAAGTTATCACAACACTGATCTTAACAACGTTTTTGGCATTGAAACAATATTTTGAGCGTTTGGAGACACCAAGAGCATTGGATTCATGTCCAAAAAACACAAAAAATAATAAAAACAGCCCACAGCATAGAGTAGATCTGGCACTTTTTATCATCAAGTATGGCTGAAAAATATTGTTATTAAATCATTATTTCTTTGTTGTTTAGTTTTTGTTGTTGTTGTTATATATGTAGTCCCTTACTAATTATGAATACATAATCAGATCAGAGTCAAGTTTAAACATATCTAAAGATTGATCAACAATAGCATCATATGGGCAATGAATTAAGATTAAGTCAAATTAATACCTGTATTTTATGCTAAAGAAAATGTTTCATTTAAAATCTATATTTTCATAGTAATTTTTCATATATAAAGTTAATAAATTCATTAAAATATTGATATCGGTACAACATGCAGTGTAACAGGCAAATAAGGGATTATGTAGTGTTCTCAAGTTATCCTAGTGTTTTATTTTTAGTGATCCATTTTTAAACTATTCTTTATAAAAGTGAAAGTTAGCATGTGTGTGTACTTGTACATGTATAAAGGGAATGTATCAAGATTCTAAATATATTTTTAATTAATCCTTATTAAAGTATTTAGTGCATCATGTACACATTCATTCTCCACAACCTGAGTGCTGAATCGCTGTGTGTGATTTCACCTTTATCACACAGGGGCACAGGTTTCCAAACTTAGCCATGCAGCATGCTGCTGATACCTAATGGTGTGCTACAAAATATAGCCATAAAATCATAAGCTCTGCCAGTAAAATAATGTTATACTAGAGATTGAATACATTCAAACATTATAGTGGATATTGGTAACTGCAGTGTCAGTCTGTGGAATCAATCAGCAATAACTGAAGGTTTTTCAAAAGTTAAAAAATGCAGCATTATTACAGTTAGTGGAAGCATGCACTGAACTAACAGTAAATTGGTCCTCATGTAACATCCGATTCCACATCAGTAACTGTGTGTAAGATAAATAATTTTATCTTTATACATGCAAAGCTTTACTTTTAAAACCTGACATTCAGGAACACACCAAGCTGTTTACTCTTGTGTGTCTGTGGCTGACATCTGTCCAAATCAAACTTACAGTTGTTCTTACCTCTGGGAACCAAGAGTCAAATCAGCTGCTGTAGATGTAAACTTTAGACACTGTTATCCAGTGTGAGGTGTTAGACTCTTCTTCTTACCACTTTCTATTCTCCTTGGCGCTTCTTTGTTTCCTTGGTTTATCTGGAAATGTACGTATGTGTCTCTGAAAGATAAATTACAGGGGAAGGCAAGTTCCTGCTGGTTGTTGGGAGATTCGAAGTGTGACTGGATGTGTAAACGAGAGAGAGAAATAACGGACTGAGCTACTGCATGTAAGAGAAATAGAGAGTATTGTGAGGAGAGTGAACAGAAACGAGGACAGGGAGGCACAGACCGGACCTGACCTGACATGCAGAGATCAGTGGTACTGCCAAATTTAACATTGCCCCTCTCCCCCTTACACACATTCATGTTCTCACTCGCACACACACACACACACCCTGTTCCTCAGAGTAACTTGGACAGATGGCCTGGTCAGGAGACTGTACCCTCAGGAACTTGGATATATATAGGTACAGAGAGTGAGTCTGCATTTATAAATGTATTGTGTGTCTCAAAATTCCCCCCAAACAGTTTCATATTTTGAACATATTTTCTTTTTCATAAAAACTAAACCTTTTTGTTTTTCCTTTTTAGCTGAGAATTAAGGAGCCATGTTATTATTCGTGTGTATATTTAGCTTGACTTGCTTCTACTCTAAATTATTTCTCCACCCATATTGGATTGCTTTCCATAGGAACTGTGCTATACCTCTATATAGCAATCACCTAGCAACACCATACTCACTACCTAGCAATGTAGTTATTATTTTTATTCCACCCATTTTTCATACTGCTTCTTGTTGGAGACAAATTTTGGCAACATTCCAATGTCAAAACATATATTGTATCACTGTTTGTCACGGTTAAATAAATAAAAAATCAGCCCATGAATGCGTATTTGTCAAGTGCCTCTAAATTTGAAGATCGCTGGTTTACGTCTGCGCTGCTTGTTTGTTTTTTTTACGTTTTTTTCTCCAAATGCTGGTTTCATGGCAAACACATTTGTTTAACTTGCATGGGAGGCGTGCACGGAGGAAACCTTCACTCCCCAGAAGACACCTGAAGGCCAGACTGAAGGTTTTTACTCACATGTCCAAATATTAAATCACATGTCCGGGGCAGCATGCACAGCTGAGGGCGCCTTGCAAATGTCTCACACAAACACAGACACGAGGGTGTGCCCTCAAGACAGTAAAAAATGAAGAAATGTGAGTAGAAGAATCCATGAAATCTGTAAAACTCTTCTCATTTTGTGCTCAACTACAAAATGGAAAAAAACAGAAAATGAGTGCCCTTCTACCATTTTGGTTTTTCATCGGGTGCAAGGAGTTCACCCCGGAAGCGGCTCTTACGTGTGGTTGATCATAAATACACCATTGGTGGGACAAATCTGAAAATCTAAATATGTTTAAAACTAAGTGGCTCATCAGTCTATTGAAATCAAAATGATCCATATGGAATACCTCTCCAAAATATATCTTTGACGAGATGCGTGGATTTGCCATTGGGATTATACAAACTAATTGTTTAACTGACCAACTTGTCAAACTAGTTATTAAGGATGTGTGACATTTTTATAATTAATTTTCCTGTTGTTGCAAATATATACAGATTTATGAGGTAAATAATTATGTTTATAGAGAAACTTCCAAGCAACCAGTGCTTGTCTATGGAATTTTGCTCATTTTAAAAGTAATTTAGTAGTAGTGTAACGCCTTACAGTTTAAATACAGCAATATTGTAATATAACGAATTACTTTGAAATTACAGTAGTGAGTAATAAATAACACAGTACAGTTTTGAAGTAACTTGCCCAACACTGTTTATAAAGTGGCAGTGTGTACATGTCCCCGCTACATTTATATTTCCAATGCCTTGATTTAGTCCATTGTGAAAAGAAAAGTCAATTTAGAAACAACAGGCATCCATCTTTCTTTCCTTAGTGTCTCTTTATTTTATCACTCAAAACAGAAAATAGGCTGGAGGGCCTGACAAACACTGAACATACATCAGATGGTCAATGTTAATGGTAACGGTGGACTGACAACACCCAGTCGGTCCAAACAAATACAAACTCAAAACAACAAACACCCAATTCCAACATAAACCCCATAACGCATGATCACACCGGCAGCTGACACCAATAATCACCTGACTTCAAACCGGTGTGAACAGGGAAACAAAATCACAAATTAGACTAAGGGTGACCTCTAGCGGCCACCCACCATATTAACAATTGTTAAGGAAGTTCCTTTCAAGAGTCTGCATAGAATATATCCTGTTCAGCGAGAGCTACAGAAGTTAAATTTGGATATTAGTTATATTTGTGATTTCGGTAAACCTTCATGTGAATCAATCCCTCACTTTTTTTAATATACACATGCTAGAATTTTCTAGTTCGATTTGGAGTGATTCTTGGGAAAGTGTCATGGAAAACAATACAGTGTCAGTGAAAAAACATTTTTTTCTTGACTTTACATATTTTTCTTGACTTTACAGATGAAGGTTTGGACACAGATTTGAACTACATAACTCTTGCTTGTGAAATATTAATTTAAAAAAAATAAATGGGCCAGGTCCAAACCTAATTGTGTTCACTTGCTGAGAGAACTATCAGAATATGGAGAACAAAAACGACTTAAACCTCTTATATGATAAAGAATGCATTGCTGGATTAGATTTTCCTGTGATTATGAAGGATTATGCCGTGGTCTTTGGGGCCTTGTCAGAAGAGAGTTTTCAGATACTTACAAAAACAGCTTCCAATAAATTTAAGTAAAAATCAAATTTACCTAGGGAACCTGAACATTGTTGTAAGCAGGAGCGATGGTTCAGAGCTTTAGGGGTGCTGAGCACACAGAGAGCTGCCCAGCAAGGCAAGATACACTTTACTCTTCACAATG